>CAIGQZ010032468.1:1204558-1231506 GCA_903798205.1 Danio tinwini
TCAGACATATGTGCAGGAGCGAATCCCTCTGTGGTGAGTGACAATTACTGTGATAATAGTACTAAATGCTGCTCTCTTTACTCTTTGTGCATCAGAAGTTTGGTTTATTTTTGTTGAATGAGAAAACAGATGCTGCCCTCTGCTGGTGCTGAAAGACACGTCCTCTTGCAAAGGCTCAGAATGCAGCTCTTGTTTCAGTCAGCTTTCCACTGTTTGGTGTGTTCATTCGCAGATTTTTGGTCCAGACTGGTTTTATTTTGTGTTGGCTTGGTGTGTCCTCTGTTATATAAAATAAGAGTAAGCTTACCAAAGTCATTATGGGGAGAAGACTTTATTAAAGACAGTGAATAGTACAGTTCCTCAGCAGCAATGTTAACCCATTACCCCCCCCCCCCAATGCTTGAGTTCCTGTAGGCCATTTGGTTCACACCTTTTCAAATGCAGATACTTGTTTTCATATGAAACAAGTTATACAATCTCTCACTTTCATAGGGGGTAGTCGTTTAACTCTTACTCTTCATTGTCATCATTTTGACAAATATTGCATTGACAAGGAGTTTTCTCAAGCTAAGACTCTTTAGTTGGGCTTTATTACAATCAGTATTTAGTAAATAAACCAGGTTCAAATGTCACCAATGTTACTAGTTGAAACCTAAAGTGACGACAAGGTCTTGAAATCTATTGAAACAGTCTTTTAAAAGGTCTTAAAAGGTAATGAATTTTGCTCCTGTATATACCCTGAAAATGGCATTGTCCACTGAAAAGGCTGAACACAGTGGACTGGATGGATCCTTAAAAATATATTATTATTATGTCAGCCTGTTATTTTGTCATCTAAAAGGCAGTCTTTTTTTATTTTAGACCTGATGGAGGAGACACAGAGTCATGAGAAAATGAGAGGAAAAACTCACTTACTGAAGAGAAAAGACAAAAAATGTTTCGCCTGCGCTCAGTGTGGGAAGAGTCTGACAAACAAAAAGAGTCTCAAGAGTCACATGAGGATCCACACTGGAGAGAAACCATTCACATGTACTCAGTGTGGGAAGAGTTTCAGTGAATCATCAAACCTTAGTAAACACATGTTGATCCACACTGGAGAGAAAACACACAAATGTGATCAGTGCAGCAAAACATTTTTGAGGGCTTCAGGGCTGAGGAGACACCTTATAGTTCATACAAAAGAGAGGCCTTATTCATGCTCTGTGTGTGGAAAGAGTTTCAGACATCAAGATAGTTTAAGAAGTCATCAGAAGATCCACACCGTTGTGGGGGAGTATATGTGCTTTGAGTGTGAGAAGACCTTTCATACGGCTGAAAATTTGAAATCACATGAGAGGATTCACACTGGAGAGAAACCTTACATGTGTTCACTGTGCAGTAAGAGATTCAGTCAGTCAGGAAGCCTGAAAAAACATGAGATGATTCACAGTGGAGAGAAACCTTACATTTGTTCACTGTGCAATATAAGATTCAGACATTTAGAAAATCTGAAAACACATGAGAGGATTCACACTGGCGTGAAACCTTTCAAGTGTTCACACTGCGACAAGAGATTCAGACAGTTGGGAAGCCTGAAAATACACGAGAGGATTCACACTGGAGAGAAACCTTACATGTGTTCACACTGTGACAAGAGTTTCAATTATTCAGGATATCTGAAAACACATGAGAGGATTCACACTGGAGAGAAACCTTACCAGTGTTCACACTGCGACAAGACATTCAGACAGTTAGGAAGCCTGAAAACACATGAGAGGATTCACACTGGAGAGAAACCTTACCAGTGTTCACACTGCGACAAGAGATTCAGACAGTTAGGAAGCCTAAATATACATGAGAGGGTTCACACTAGAGAGAAACCGTACAAGTGTTCACACTGCGACAAGAGATTCAATGATTCAGGATATCTGAAAATACATGAGAGGATTCACACTGGAGAGAAACCATACAAGTGTTTACATTGCAACAAGAGATTCAATGAGTCAGGATATCTGAAAATACATGAGAGGATTCACACCGGAGAGAAACCGTACAAGTGTTCACACTGTGACAAGAGATTCAATGATTCAGGATATCTGAAAATACATGAGAGGATTCACACTAAAGAGAAACCTTACAAGTGTTCACACAGCGACACGAGATTCAGACAGGAGGCCTGAAAACACGAGAGGATTCACACCGGAGCAAAACCTTAAAAGCAGGGTGTAATTTGTGCTGCAACAAGCTGGATCTGGCAACTCTGAAATGTTATCCTACACCTGATTATGGTGGGTTCCCTTCCAATAAGAAACATTTGTGCTGACCTATTTACCTTATTCACCGCGTACAAGTGAGCACAGCCAATTGAATCGTTTTAGCTCGAGACTTCCGGTCTCATTCACTTCCATTCATTTTTAGATGTAAAAACAGCTCGTTCTGCTGCTTGATGTTGCAAACTGAGGTTTCCTTATTATATTATTCTATTTTGTCTGTAAAGTCATGCAAACACTTGTTTGTAGAGCGAGTAGTTTGACCGTTTTCAGCCGTTTATTATTCCTAGTCATTTCTCCCATAGGCGACTGAATCGGAAGTTCTAAAACAATCGCAAAAACGAGCGCACTTCCGCATTTTAGAATAAGGTCAATAGCTTGCAGTTATTAAATTAATAAAAAAATAAGCTATGTAAGGAGTTATCAATGCTGACACTAGGGCTGAACGATATATTGACAAAATCGTATTTGCGATTTAGCAAAAGCTGCGATTATCTTGCACATCGTGAGGAAAGTGTGATTATGTGATCAGTGGTAATTTTCCTCCAGAGAGCCAGAGGGCACTCTTGAGTTGCACTAAATTGCAACTAAACATGCCCCGAAGAAACCCAGGAAATGTTCTCCCCTGCTGCGTCCCAATTCGAATATTATCCGTCCTAAGTATCATTTGAAAATATAATTAGTATGTTCCAAATTCGAAGCCAAAGGTTTATTATTTCCGGTAAAAATTTTAAGCGTAGAATCGTCCATACTCCAATCGCTCATAACGCCCACAGTACATTGCGTGGAAGTGAAATTGATTAGAGCTACAAATGCAGTTGAAAAGTGTAAATAAACTACGAACATGATGGACGCGCGAGACCGACCGTGAAGTAGAGGCGCTTCAGTAAAGATGTTTGTATGTATGTATCTAGTCAACTGGAAAAATATTTAAATCGTGTTATCTGTGTTATATTTCACCTGCAACGACAATACTGAACTTACATAGGGACGTGTTTGGACATTAACGTCTGAATGCGTAATTATCCAACAACCTGAGGAGATTTCTGTGTATGAAAGACTCGTGAATGGCAGATTAACCTGCTGCTGCTTTTCTAATAAGGTAGGAAATTAAATACGACAGAAATGTGGATGACGTGTGGATGATTGACGGCTCATAACTAATCAGCACAATGATCTATTAATGAGGAAGAAGTATGTCCTAAAGCTTGCACACTATTCTGTTGCACACTCAAAAGTATATACTTTTCCTTCACAAAAAAGTGCATACTTTTAGGACGTAGTATAGGTATGCAAATTGGGACGCGGCACCTGTGGGTTACCTCCAGGTGCTCCAGTTTTCCCCACAGTCCAAAGACATGCGGTATAGGTGAATTGTGTAATTAAAATTGGCCGTAGTGTATGTGTGTGTGAATGCATGATTACATTGCGTGTGAATGTGAGAATATTTCCCAGTACTGGATTGCAGCTGGAATTAAAGGTCTGCACAAGACTGTTTTTATAGTCCTGCTCCCGCGAGGTTTTATTCCACACCCGACTGCTCCTACTCTATATTCAGTATTTTTTTACCTGCTGCCTGCTTAGAATAATTTTCTACCCGACCGACCGTTCCTGCTAAATTTAGATCTGGTTTTTACTTTACTTTATTGTCCACAAGTGGAAATTTATCTTTGGCCTCACCTCAAAACCACATCAGCGTTCACATTAAATCAAAGAAAAAACAGGCAACACAAATACATTCAATGTCATCACATATATCACAATAAAAAAACTATTTAAAACCCTTTACATACTTAAAACCCAGTATTTAAAAGTCTAATGGCAGTCGGTACAAAGGACATTTGATACACATTTTTCTTTACTTGAGGTTGCCTAAAACGTCTTTTTGATGGCAAGAGCTGAAATTGTATATTTAAGGGATGGGAACAATCTTCAATAATGAAGTGTGCTTTCTGTTTAATTCGCATTGAATAGATTTCATTTGATTGTCTTTGTCCTACAATTGCACTGCCAATTTTTACTACTCGACACAGTTTTCGTTTGCATGCAATCATGTTAAAGCTCACAACACTTTCAACCAAGTTCTTGTACACCATCTCCAGAACATCTTGACTCACACCAAATTGTTGTAACCTCCTAATGAGATATATTCTCTGCATTGCTTTTTTACAAATGCACTGTGCATTTGCTAAAAAAAAGGTCAATTCACAATCAATAAATGTTCCTAAATATTTAAAACATCCAACTGTCTCTATTTCATGGCCCTCAATGACCAGAGGTTTCAACCCTTGACTAAGAACTAGTTTATTTCTGCTAATTATCATCTCCTTGGTTTTATTAAAATGAATCTCAAGTGAACTCCTTTTACACCAGTTTTGAAGCAAATGTATATAATTGTAGTACAAGGTATCTCCTTCTGTTCCTGTTTTAGTCAACCGGCACCAAGTCCTGGATCTTAAATTCATTTGTGTAAAGAGAAAAAAGGGTGATAAAATGCTTCCTTGTGGAACTCCTGTATTTACAATCATTGTTTTAGAAACCATATCGTTAACATCTACTCTTTGAGGACGATTTAAAAGGAAATCTTTAATCCACCAAATTAGATCACCATTCACTCCTAAATCAAGTAATCTTTGCAGGAGAGTATCCGAATTTAATTAAAAGCTGAGCTAAAATCTATACATATAAATAAATTGTTGGATATGCTCAGCAGCAAAATCACACAAAGTTATTACAGCATCTTCGGTGGCCCTCTTTCCCCTGTAGGCAAACTGTAGGGGTCCAAATCTTTGACCACTTTGTTCCAGATGTGCCTTGATAATTCTCTTTTCATACATTTACCCAAAATAGATGTAAGAGCTATTGGTGTAAAATCTTTTAACTGATTGGCATTAGATATTTTAGGTACTGGAACAATTTTTGTATCTTTCTATAAATTTGGAACCACCTTACAGTCTAACGAAAGTTGAAACAAACGAGTGAATACACTAGATAGTTGAAAAGCACAATCTGCACACGACCAAAATCTTCATTGGGTACTACCAAAAGAGAGAGATAACAGATAAAACTGTAGGCTATGCAAGGATTGTAGGCTAAGGCCTAATCCCAATTCTACCCCTTACCCCTCATTTTGCGTGTTCATGTGAAGGGGTAGGGGTGTCCCAATTCTCTTTAGCTTGAAGGCGTAGGACTAAGGGGAAGGGCTTGATAGCCCTCAAAACTGAGATTTTTCAGGACCACACTCGAAACCAAGGGGTAAGAACATTTTCCAGAATACAACAGCTACAACGGCAGCATGGCCGCACCCGGAAGGAGATGCACAAATTAGTATTTATTTTGACATTATGGATTTTTACGACAAACAGACGTGTTTTAATATTTTCATAACCATGTTCGTATTTTACCGTCATGCTTTTATAAAAAAAAAAAGCTAAAATAAAAACCGCTGGAATTTGGCTATCTATAATCCATAATAATAACTCCTGTACAGCAGTCCCACAACATTCTGACACTCGATGACACTCGAACACCCTGTCAGAAAAGTCTAGTGGCTGAGAATGAGCTTTTTACAGTGTCTGCTTTAATGTTAATGTTGTTTTCTTGTGTTTACATAGATGAATATGGCGCCTGTGTAAATGCACAGTATAGTTACAAGCTTATTGCCACATGGTTATGATAACATGATATATGCCTTCAGTGATTTCCTGAAGACACTATATAACTACAGCAGTCGCGATCGTCTGATCTCATATGAAGCAAGAGATCGTGATGACGTATGCTGGTGCTGTAGTGCTGTCCCAATTCTTAGGGGTAAATTTTGAAGCCCTTCCCCTTCACACTGTTTGAAGGGCCGAGGGGAAGGGGTACAAAAATAGAATTGGGATTGGGCCTAAATGTCTGTTTTGTTTGCTCCTTTGTGCTGAGACATGAGTGCTGCCTTAAACCTGAGGTTCCAGTCTTGTGACTGCTAAAGAGTAAAACATTTGATGAAAAAGACTCCCATACCTCAGACCTGCCTGATGAGGGTTTCCTAACAGTAAACTGTTTTCTAATGCAAGCTGAGCATACTTCAGGGACAGCGCGTCTTCAGCACCTTCCCAAAAAGACAGTCAGACAGTTGCAGCTAGTCCAGAACGCTGCAGCCAGGATTCTGCCCAGAAGCAGAAAATCAGAGCACGTCACAGCTGTCCTCGGGTCTTTACACTGGCTCCCAGTTACATTCAGAATAGATTTTAAAGTATTACTACTTGTCTATAAATCACTAAATGGCCTAGGACCTCAATACATTACAGATATGCTGACTGAATACAAACCTAACAGATCACTCAGATCTCAGGATCATATAAACTAGAAATTTCAAGAGTTCAGTCAAAGCAGGGTGAATCTGCCCTCAGCTACTAACAGCGTCCCCTGCTGCTGGAATTAGCTCCCAGAAATGATCAGATGTGCTCCAACATTAGGCACATTCAAATCCAGACTGAAAACTCATCTGTTTAGCTGTGCCTTTACTGAATGAGCACTGTGCTACGTCTGACAGATCACACTATTGTGACTTTCTCTTTTTTTCCATTCTTTTATAACCTGTTTTAACACATTTTAATCTGTTTTTAATCATTTTTATTATTAGTTTTTTTTCTTACACTTGTCTCTTTTACTCCTGTTTATGTAAAACACTTTGAATTGCCACTGTGTATGAAATGTGCTTTATTAATAAACTTGTCTTGCCTTCAGTTTGCTCTGCCATGGTAAAGCCCACTCTGAGGACCGTGATGCAGATGATGCACGCACAGACCTTGCGGGGGGAAAAAAGCACATGCAGAAAGCACTGGTCATACGTTCATCATGTGTAACAGGCATGTTAACAGCTGTACCAGTTCTTAAAGGGTCACAAAACACATGTTTTGAGCTGTTGACAGTCATAAATGTGGCCCACACTGCTATAAACACTATTAGGACACATATATTGCACTAAAAAGTGAAAATTGCTTGTTTTTGCGTTAAGCAAATTAATTTTTTCTGGTTTGAAACAAATCTTTGAAGCTGCGTCACGGCGATTAGAAACACACGCGTGTAAATCCAGCGTGGAGAGTGGATGTCTGTACCTGAGTACATCGTGACGTCTCTGAATGTGCGGCATTAATTCATGAGAAAGACTTTGTTCAAACCAATCAGCGCGCTTAATTGTGTATGCGGCGCAACTTCATTAGTACGCATGATCGCTTTGCAAACAGTTTACCTGTTACAGTGTTCAGACGGCAAGGCGAGTTTATTTATATAGCACATTTCGTACACAGTGGCACTTCAAAATGCTTTACATAAACAAGAATAAAAAGACAAGTGTAAGAAAATAAAAAAAGCAAATAATAAGAATGATTAAAAACAGATAAAAATGGGTTATAAAAGAATAAAAAGAAAAGAACAATAGTGCGATCTGTCGGACCTAGCACAGCGCTCATTCAGTAAAGGCACAGCTAAACAGATGAGTTTTCAGTCTGGCAGAGAGACGCCATGTTGTGTTGCCAAAACAAGTGAAAGAACGAGAATTTGGAGACATGGGTCGTCAGTGTTGCATTTATTAGTGTGCTGCGTTTATTATTGTGCTGCAATGAAGGTTTTGTTTTAATTCCCCCGCTATGAGAGCGCAGCTGGACTCACGTGTGGACTACAGGGCACTCGACAGAAATGCGTTTGTAAGGAACATTTTTACTCGAGAGCTTTTCGCATCTGGAAATGATGAAATCCGGATTTGCCGATCGTCTCCTTTTTAAAAAGACACGGCTCCAGTTTGTGTTGATTGTCCTGTGTCTACAAATCTGGTAAGTGTGTGATCAGTTCCCTTTGTTTGTTCATTCAGATGGCAAATTTAGTTTGTATTGTCAGCAGTGCTCTTTCAGTTTTTAAAGACATACTATAGTCAAAATGATTTAGTAACTAAGTTTACAGTATGTTAAATCACTGCAATATTACAGGCTGAAAGATCTGCTGTAAATGCTGCTCTCCCAATGTAAACATTACAATCAAACTTTTACTGTCGTGTAGAATTTTCGCCGCATTTTGTGACAGGTTAGTCTATACACACACGGCTTTCTGACGCTATCTGCTGAGTGCATCTAAGTTTACAAGAAATGCAGAGGATTTTTTTTCTCCCATACACCGTGCGGTATCAAACGTTCCTTTAAAACTCAACTCTCCAGCAGTTCCTCTTGTTTGTCTGGGGGGGCATGCAGGAAATGTTCCTGAATAAAAAGTGAAAGTGCCAAACTGCAGTTAAAGTCGACAAATTAAAAATTTGGCAAATAATTTGATTACTGATGTCCACGTAAACACAGTCACTGGGCCTGTTTCAGTAAGGAGGTTCAACCAACTCAGAGTTTAAACTTGAACTCTGAGTTGATTTACTGAGAGATTTAAAACTCAAAAGAGTTGAGCTGATCTGAGTTGGGTCAATCAACTTTGAGTAGACCAACTCAGAGTTAAGCGCGCACACTGTGACTATTAAAAGGCATTATCAATGAAGCGCAGATATTACGAGTGACCATAGCAACATCTGAAAAAAAGAGACCAGCATTTCTTTCTCCTGCTGAATTTGATGTGCTCATGCAAAGTTATAGCAAATATAAGCATATATTTAAAAAAGCAATACCACTGCATCAGTGAAAGAGAGACAGTTAGCGTGGGAAAACATAGCTGCTCAAGTTAATGCGTAATTTTACATCAAATTTAAATACTTAAGTATAATAAAAAAGTAATGTAATGTGTGACGTTTATAAAATTTTACACACTTTCCCACTTTTATACACGTTGATCAGTTTTTATAGATTTAAAAGTGCACTTGTGCCTCTATTATTGATCAAGTGTAGAGGTTAATCTGACATTTAGTATGTAAGCGGAAGTAACAAATATTTTTTAGAACAAATAATAATCCCATTAGTTACAGCACATGTCGAAGGTCTGTAAATTTAAGCTAATTATTCATTAAAATAAGCCGTTCTCGAACGTGACTTTGTTCTTTGTGTGACTGAAATGTAGGCAATAGCTGTTTCCATCCAAAAATATTAATTAAATTTATGTACAAAACTGGAATAACGCATGAAAGATTTGCGAATAAAGCAGCGTTTCCATCCAATTAATCAAAGACAACAAAATCAGCACTTCCTTATTAACTGGCGCCAATTATCAACAGTAAAAACAGAATTTACTGCGGTAGAAGAAGCTGCGTCTTTATTTATTTAACAGGCTAAATGTACTTGCACCTCAGAAGACAGCTGACACACAATGAACATGTGGTGGCGTTTGAAGCCATGAGACGCGCAGAACAGACGCTCTTGCCACGCTCCAGACGCTCTGGAGGTCATTAATAATTAATACTGAAACGGTTGAGGCGTTTTAGAATGACCAAAACAACATTTCAGATGTTTTTACAGTGTGCTCAGCCTGCTGGTTTGTCTATTCACACGCATTTTCATCACCATCTCTTATAGCAAACCTAAAATAAAATTTTATTTAAGTTTATAAAATAAACTTTATAAAATAACAACCACTAAATTTATCTATAATCCATAATAATAACTCCTGTACAGCAGCCAGTCACACAATATTTTGACACTCGAACACCCTGTCAGAAAAGTCTAGTGGCTGAGAATGAGCTTCTACAGTGTCTGCTATAATGTTGTTTTGTGTGTCTACACAGATGAATATGGCCACTGTGTATATGCGCAGTTACGATCTTATTGCCACATTATATCGTTATGATAACATGATATTGTTGCCTTCAGTGATTTCCTGAAGATAAATACCAAAAAGTAACGCAACTGGAATAACTACAGCCATCACGATGACGAAGCAAGAGATCACGATGACATACAAGGGCGGACTGGCCATTTCCCGGTGGCCTGACGGTCATCTGGCCTGCCACCGTGATTGCACGTTAATTTTCAATTTTTTTTCTTTGCCCCATTGACTTCCATTATAACCACATATAACAATAAAACAGAACATAACACGAGGATTTGTTTCGTAAATAGGGTTTGCGAGATGTATACACTTTTATACCTATATACCTTTATACCTGCTATACACTTTTTTTATGCACACATACACTTATTTAACAACACACTTTACATGCCAATTTGCACATAACAGCTGCACATATTATGTTGTATTTAGTAATACACCTGTACATACACTTGTCAATTTGTATATTGCATTCACTGCTTTTTTAAATATATTTATTATCTGTTTTTCAGTCCTGTCTCTGTAATTCTGTTGCACTGTAGAAGCTCTGTCACGAAAACAAATTCCTCGTATGTGTGAACATATCTGGCAATAAAGCCAGATATGCTGCAGATATTGCAGCTCTGCACAAGACGTTTGGCCATAGGAGAAATGGTCGTGCCCAACTGAGCCTGGTTTCTCTCGAGGTTTTTTAAATTCTTCACTTTCGCCAATTGGTGAAGTTTTTTCCTCGCCGCTGTCGCCACTGGCTTGTATGGTTCGGGATCTGTAGAGCTGCGCATCGATGGAATTGCTCCTCAGTGTTTGGACTCTCAGTAGTGATTATTAACCCACACTGACCTGAACTAAACTGAACTGAACTTAAACACTGAAAACTGAACTGACACTGTTTCAATTCACCATAAACTTCCATGTGAAGCTGCTTTGACACAATCTACATTGTATAAGCGCTATACAAATAAAGATGAATTGAATTGAACTGAAATAAAGCTCTTTCTGATTCTGATAAAGCTCTTTCTGTATGTGTGTGGACATCTATTGAAGAACACATCGCAATCCCCCCCCCAACCCAACCACTTCTACACTCTGGGCAAATGTACTAGCCTTTTGTTATGTTGGGGATGAAAACATCCACTGAATTAAACTGCTGTAAAAAAGCATCAGATTAATATTATTTCAATTTTTGCACAAATCAACATCAGTCCTGATCAAAACTACTAAATTGCTTAGAAAATTTCAGGATTTTAACTCTTTAATTGCCCAATTTATAAATGATGTCACTGATTTGGTGAAAAAACACACACAAAATGACGTATTTCAATATTAAAAGGTCATTGTGGACTGGATTTTTTTAACCTTTTATCAAAGTCTTGGACATGTGAACTATGTGGATTCAATGTATTGTTTTTGATTAATTTTCTTTTTTTTTCTCTCCCTGATTTACTGTTGGTGGCAGTCTTTGCCCCACTGACTTCCATTATAACCACATATAACAATAAAACAGAACATAACATGAGGATTTGTTCTGTAAATAGGGTTTGCGAGATGTATGTATGTGGGCATCTATTGAAGAAAGGTTTGAAACAGGGTTTCCGCGGGGTCTTTAAATGTCTTAAATATTAAAAAAAATTAATTTTAGGCCTTAAAAGTCTTAAATTCACTGAAATATTGTGTTGTAGGTCTTACATCTTTTTAAATGGGTCTTAATTTCCTTCTGTCCAAGTAAAGCTACCCAATCTGGCTGACATGCAATCATCTATAATCCATCTCAACATTTTTTTTTTTTATGTAAGTTTTTTTTATTGCAAAGAGATTTAATTCACAGCTGTTAGACATTTCTACAGCAAAATTATGCAAATTAAATTCCCTAAGCATGGAAAAAAAACTAAAGCAACACATCCCTTTACGTGATCTTTATTACATGACCTTATCCATTAATACAAAAACTATTTACCAAAGTTACCAGACCATTAGAAAAATTTGTGTTTAGCTCTGTATGACTCTAAAATTTCATTCATAATAGTCTTAAAAGGCTCTTAAAAAGTGAAGACTTGCAGAAACCCTGTGAAAGGAACTGTGTTTGGTTTCGGTTAAACATTGTGTTTGGTTTAATGGGTGTTAAAGCATATGCTTTTCTCTATTTAGGCTCCATGATGCTGGAAATGCAAGCAGAGGTGCTGAAAACAGTGCTGATTGGGTTGCTTTATTTAATAGGAAGAAGAGGACATGTTTCTGATCTGAGTCACCAGCAGAGGGCAGTAATGCACTGAAACGCGCGGTTTGCTGAAAATGAAGAAAGGATGCACAACTGAGAAGAAGCACTCGTGTTGATGAAATGAAGAGGATTCGCTTCAGATTTATAGATTTCAGCTCTGCAGTGTTTATTTTATGAACACAAGAACTCACTGGCTTCTGCTAATTCTCCTGTGAAGTGATCGGGAAATTCTGGATTTCCAGCTATTTTAGCTGCAACTTCATATATAAGCAGGTATGTTTTTTTCCTTGTTTATTTGTTTATGTTCGTCTCTATGTTTCTATTGGGCTGTTTTCGCGTTACTGCTGATTCCCAGAACGTTGTTTTAAGGTTTGTTATTGTTAGCCGGAAACGTTTTCTTAACTGAAAGTATTTGTTTTAATTTGTACATTTACGTTTCGTCATTAAACTTCTCGTTTTAAATTTTTTTCGTAGTAAAACCACAGGTTGTTATTCCTAATATTGAGGTTAAGTTGATTTTATATTCACACTTGTTTATTTTAACAGTCCCCTTATTGTTTACAATGCTACTTTGCTACATTTGGTTTGAAAGCACAGCACTTTTATTGACTAAGAACAATGTTATACTTTGATAGTCATTGGCTGCTAATATAATTATAAATATAATTATAAATTATACAATTTTCCTAACAGAAAAAAAATCTAATAAAAAAAAATATATATATATATATTTTTTAAACTATTAAAATAATTACATATATATATATATATAGATAGATAGATAGATAGATAGATAGATAGATAGATAGATAAGTAATCATTTTAATAGTAATACACTTAAAAATGTTTGACTAATATGGTATATGATCTTGAACCTTTCTGTAAGCCAGAGATTGTGAACCTGGGTTTTAAAATGGATCCTGAACTAAAGCTTGAAAGCCAGATTCGGTCTGTTGTTTGCTCTAGCTTCTTTCATTTAAGGCAACTGGCCAAAATTAAGCACATTTTATCACAAAAGCACCTTGAAACTGTAATCCATGCTTTTATAACCTCCTGCCTGGACTACTGCAATGCCCTTTATTTTGGGGTGAGCCAGTCCTCTATCTCTCGTCTGCAACTCATTCAAAATGCAGCTGCGCGTCTTTTAACTGGCACACGCAAATACGAGCACATCACCCTGGTTTTATCTTCTCTTCACTGGCTACCCGTGCACTTCAGGATCCATCTTTTATTTGTTTTTAAGTGTCTGAATGGTGCTGAACCCCTTTACCTCTCTGAGCTTCTTTGTCCCTACACACCTTCTTGTTCGCTCAGGTCAGCCGACCAGCTCCTCCTGGGTGTGCCCAAGACAAATCGAAAGCTCAGAGGGGATCGGTCTTTTGCTGTGGCTGCACCAAAATTGTGGAATGAGTTGCCGTTGTATGTTAGACAAGCCTCTTCCATTACTGTTTTTAAATCTCTTCTTAAAACCCACTTGTTCAATTTGGCTTTTAGCACAGCGTGAGATGCTGACATTTTATGTTTATTTATTTATTTTTAAAGTATTTGCTATGTTTTGTTGTACGCTCTGTTGTCAGCACTTTGGTCAACTGTGTTGTTTTAAAGTGCTTTATAAATAAAGTTGAATTGAATATAGGGTTGTATGCTAAACTAGCAGTATTCCACTGTATTGTATCCTATAGACGTGCATAGTCATTTGAGTTCTGAATGAGTCAAATAGGCTCAACAAACCAGTTTACTGTAGTAAAAGCCACATTATATGCTGAAGTACAAATTTCGTTTCCATGTGTTTAATAAATAAACCTGCCACTTTTCTAATTAAATGGCATATATATTAATATATATATATATTTAACTAATTCACATATTTCACAAACTGAATCATAATATCAAAATAGGAAATATTTGAATACAAGACAACACATGATGTTTCTGTCTGTCAGTGACTCTGACCATACCTGCCAACATTTGTCTCTGAAAATCCGGGGGGTGGGGGTGGGGACTACCATTCAGAGACTTCAGAGGGGGGGGTCTGTCGGCGATGCGGGGGTGTTACACCCCATTTACAGAGGGCGTCAGCTTCAACGCTTTCCATTCACTTTGAATGGGTGACATCAGGCGTTGCCGAATTGCATTGTGGATTCGTCTGCCCTGCTTTAGTGGTGTTGATCACTGCAGAAGTTGGGACTTTCTCAACTCTTAAGTGTCGACGGAAGCGCCAGCCAATCAGATCGCTGTATGCAAATACACCAGCTCAGACAGTAGCCGATTGCTAATTAATTTTATTGGATGAAGCTGCTGTGACAATCGCGTCAGCCCTGCCCTCTGTCAAGCGTTGACGCTGAAGCCCCGTGTGAATGGGGTGTTACAGATTGTACCAATCACCTGAGGACCGGGGGAAGGGGCTGAAATTCCGGGAGTTTTCCGGGAGAAATGACAAAACGGGAGGTGGGTCTGAATTATGGGAGATTCCCGGGAAAAACGGGAGTGTTGGCAGGTATGACTCTGACAGTTAAAATGAGTACATTCACTAGCTGGTTCTGTCACTGTGTTTAATAGTTTCTGTGCATGACAGTTTAATAGATAATGCCACATGCACTGTAATGTGTTTATAATGGTAGTTCATTTTGAAAAAAAAATAGTAAAATGTTCGTTAACTTCCGCTGGAGGAAGCAGCTGTGATTATGAGGTGAGCACTGAGGAAAAGGTAGATTGGAAACCCGATTGCTCCTATCTGACATTGGGGTACAAGTGATTCAAGTGTATCCGTAGCAAAGAACTGCGAATAAGCATGTTTTATAACAATTTATCGATAAACACACACCTCGTTCTCTTGCTCTGCACAGCTGTGGTTTGCTGATCAAATGAAAAATGAAAGTCGGGGAGGAGCCGAATTCTGCCGCCGTTTTCGTATCAAATTTAAAGGGGACAGAGACGATAATTTAGTCTACAGTTTATGAGCTAATCTGCAAAGTTTTAGGGTGGCTGAGCAGAAATATAGGGGGGCTACAGCCCATCTATAATAGGCCTAGCAACGCCCATGCTATAAAGTAATTAATCTGTTGTGGTAATTGCTAATCCAACACTAGTTGTTAAATTATTTACCCAATGTACATATTATAACCATATATGGCTACTACAATACATCACAGTTTACTGTAGTAAAAAGTTTCGTACAGTTTATTAGTGCCGTAGCAATCCTTAAAGAGCCCCTATTAGGGTTTTTTGAAAATGAGCTCTAAGTGAATGAAAACATCTAGCTGAGGATTCAATCTGAAAGTGCAGTGTTTAAAACAATTGATTCTTTAGCTAAATAGTTGACTCAGAGTCGAATGAATGAATCAAGATGGGTTCAGAATCAGATCTATTGCTTGAAAGCGTCGACATTGATATGGTACATCACCAAATAAGAAGTGCCGCATCCGGTAAAATGTGAACGCGCTTTCCCATCAGACACTAGCGGAGTGCGGGGGATTACGGGACTGATCATGACACGAAGATGACGATCACTGACAGATTGAAATTCGGCTGCGGGGATTAAAGGGTTAAAGTTTATTTTCACAATTTTTTTGTTCTTGTCATTTTTCAGATTTTTAATACAATAACCTACTGCAACGCAGGATTCGCCGGCCGTTTACTGTTAAAGGAAAGAGCAGCAGAGACTATTATATATAAGACTTTGTCAGACTTTGACAGGGACTGTTTCAGTTCATATGGACCAGTTTCTTGTGTGATTTAAAATTGTTGCCTTGTTTTGTGTAGTTTGCAAAATATATGTTTAATTGTGTGTTATAAGTTGTAAATTGTAATGACTTCTCTATTATAGATCAGTGCTTGTGCTGTATCTTTCAAGTTAAATCTTATTGGGGCAGTTCACAACCACGCTTTGGTGTTTAAAACCATGTTGAAAACGCAACGTGTGCTTCTTCCTTTACCGATTTAAGTGTGTTTCTAATCCTTTGCTGTTTGTCTTTGCTATGGTCACCATCAGCTGTTCCTTACACACGCTGTGCAGTCAATTTTCAAAATAGTTCAGCTTTTGCCACTGTGTGGATTTATACTGAATGTGTCATAATTATTACTTGGGGTTAGGGCAGAGGTAGGGAACCTATGGCTCTCGAGCCACATGTGGCTCTTTGACCAAAATACGTGGCTCTCGAGCTGTCTTCCTTCAATAATATTTTACTATTCAAAAATTATAACCATCACTAGAAATCAGTTTCCTATGGACAAATACAATTAAATTCCCTCTTTATTGTATTTTACAGCAAAATTTATAAGTCTGAATAATGAATAATAACTCTCTTAACAATAAAAGTACTTTCTTTTTTCATTTGTGGACTTGCTTAACATGTGATGCTTCATATTTGTTTTTTTTGAGTTGTGCATGGACATAAATTAAGGTTTTGTTTAAACCTGTATTATTTAAAGTAGTAGCCTAATACAATGCAAATGCATTTTTAAAGAGGTATTTTGAGATAAATACACATCCAAATGACTCTTTAAAAAAAGGTGTTTGCTAAAAATATCAGAAATGGCTCTTTGTTAAAAAAAAAAGATTCCCGACCCCTGGGTTAGGGTAAAGAGTAGAGTAATATGCTGGTGTTTAACTGCATTGCTTTATTGCATTCCTCCATTGGGCTCTCACATAATCTCTGCTACTTCATAGCTGTGCTGTACATTTCTCTCTGTCTCATGCTGAACGCAGTCAACCAATCACAACAGACTGGGTCATTGGACCAATCAGCGCAGATTAGCTTCGTGCTTAGGAGGGATTTGAAAATGAAAGTGTTTTTTGACCTTGCACGCATATCAGCCTGTTGTTGGAGACCCCCAAAACTAAAATATGACCTTTTGTAATGCAAAATAGGCGCTCTTTAACAAAGGGTTGTAAATACTCTAATGCAGGGGTCACCAATCTCCGTCCTGGAGGGCTGGTGTCCCTGCAGGGTTTAGCTCCAACTTGCCTCAACACATCTGCCTGGGTGTTTTAAGTATACCTAGTAAGACCTTAATTAGTTTGTTCAAGTGTGTTTGATTAGGGTTGAAGCTAAAATCTGCAGGACACCGGACCTCCAGGAACAAGTTTGGTGACCCCTGCTCTAATTATGATACACATTACTATAGTATGGTTCAAAAACACAAAATTTAGGGCTGCACAATATTGGACAAATCTAAGATTGTGATATTTCTTTATTCTGCGATATATATATATATACAGCAATATGATTTTCACTAGATGTGCTGAATAACTATTTGGAAAGAACTGATCATTTTAGATCGATTGAGATGATTCTGTAAGAAAGTCTATAAGAATACAATATAAGAAATAATCTACAAGCACAGATAAATGCAAAGAAAAGAAAGAAAAAAAACACTGCAAAGTCTTCGTTTTATAAACAGTTAAAATAAATTGATCGTTATTAATTAGTCAAATTACAAATGGTATAATGTCTTATGCCTGAATGCTTTTAAAACCCAGAAAGTCACAGGCCTCAAAAAACACTTGCGAAATGATATATTATAATTCAGAAATTGTATATTGTAATTATAATCCAGACTCAAAATGTGTATAATCACGATGTGACTATTGTGAATGATCACATTGCGATAACAAATATATTTCTATTTGTTATAAATGCTCGTGTTGTTTAAAGGTACAGTTTATATATCTGACAGTTTGTATTAAAGGACAAAATTGTTTTACAAATAGTATATAAATATATATTTATACATTTTAATACAAGAATTGCTGTGCTGTGAAGAAAATATAAAACTGTGTATAGAAAGCATCGTCAATGCACCGAGATATCGAATTGAACCGAATTGATGGCATGATAATCGTAACCGAACCGTGAGACCAGTGTAGGTTCACACCTCTAACAGACGCATCTCTGGCCATCTCTCAGTGATTTTTGTGACATGATCAATCTTATTATCCCTCACACTCCGCTAGTGTTTGAAGGGAAGGACGTGTTCACGTTTTACCCGGTCCAACATATTTGGCTAGTGTTACGAACCCTTTTCTTTTAAAGGTAAAATTAGTGAATCAAGGGAAAGCAACATAAAGAGTCCACATGAATCAAGTTGTCTAACTAGAAAATTTATTACAACAACACAAATCCAATCAAAATCATGTGAAACAAACTAAGCGAGAATGAATAAAGAATCAAAACTCACATTCTCCAACAATATACAACACCAACATAAGACTTAACAACTGAACAATTAACAAAGCATAAGAAACTAAGACTCGAGGAAAACACAACAACTAGAAACTTAAGAAAACAAATGAAGCTTGATGGCTGGCAGTGTAGTCTCCTCTCCTGTCTCAATGTCGGTCCATATTTATAGCCAATTTGCAGAGTGCAACTCACCGCAGGTGCGCAAAGGCGGACCGCTCTAGGAAACAAACAGTGAGTGACGTCATAACACACACACACCCAAGCACAAACAGGCAGCAGCCGTAACAGCTAGGGATGGGTATCGAAAAGGTTTTAACGGTACTACTACTTTTATCGATATCACATATCCGTTCGGTACTTTAACTGTTCTCTTATTGGTACTTTTTGTAGTGTTTTTTTTTTTGTATTGTTGTCAACAAATTGAACAGAATTAACAACACTTTATTTTATTATCACGTTTTTAATATTTTTGTGCCTTTTAGCCTTACAAAGGAGTCTCAGAAATGATACAGTATGGTTCACTATTTTGGTACCATTAAGAACTTCTGATTGAGTAAAGGGAAATTATTGTGGTTTCATTTAGTGGTTATCAACTTTCACTCTTTGAATAATTAATTTAAAATGCTGTATTTATTTCAGGCCTGATGGAGGAGAAACACCGTCATGAGAAAATGAGAGAAAAAACTAAATCCCTGAAGAGAAAAGGCAAAAAATTTTTCACCTGCACTCAGTGTGGAAGGAGTCTGGCAAGCAAACAGAGTCTCGGAAATCACTTGTTGATCCACACTGGAGAGAAACCATTCACATGCTCTCAGTGTGGGAAGAGTTTCACACACTCCTCAAACCTTAATAAACACATGAAGATCCACACTGGAGAGAAACCATTCACATGTTCTCAGTGTGGGAAGAGTTTCAGACAATCATCAACCCTTAATAGTCACATGTTGATTCACACTGGTGAGAAAACACACAAATGTGATCAGTGCGGGAAAACATTTTTCATTGTTTCAGAGCTGAGGAGACACCTTAGAGTTCATACAGAGGAGAGGCCTTATTCATGCTCTGTGTGTGGAAAGAGTTTCAGACATCAAGATAGTTTAAGAAGTCATCAGAAGAGCCACACCGGTGTGAGAGAGTACATGTGCTTCGAGTGTGAGAAGACCTTTATTACGGCTGAACAATTGAAAATACATGAGAGGATTCACACTGGAGAGAAACCTTACAAGTGTTCACACTGTGACAAGAGATTCACTCAGTCAGGACATCTGAAAAGACATCAGAGGATTCACACTGGAGAGAAACCTTACAAGTGTTTACATTGCAACAAGAAATTTATTCAGTCAAGAGATCTGAAAATACATGAGAGGATTCACACCGGAGAGAAACCTTACAAGTGTTCACACTGTGACAAGAGATTCAATCAGTCACCACATCTGAAATCACATGAGAGGATTCACACTGGAGAGAAACCGTACATGTGTTTACATTGCAACGAGAGATTCGCTCAGTCAAGAGATCTAAAAATACATGAGAGGATTCACACCGAAGAGAAACCTTACAAGTGTTCACACTGTGACGAGATTCAGTGATTTAGGACAGCTGAAAAGAGATGAGAGGATTCACACTGGAGAGAAACCTTGTAACCTTGGGTATAAAAAGTTGCCACATAGTCTAACAAGACTGTGTATCTGCTTTGTTGCTGTTTAGATGATCAATTCATGCACAGGTGATAATTGTCAAAGCAGCTTAACATAAATTGAGTTCTAGTGAACTGATACTGCTTCAGTTCAGTTTAGTGTAAAATAAATGTCACTGCTGAAAGCCGAAACACTGAACAGTGAAGAGTAACTCCACCGATGTGCAGCTCCACAAATCCCAAACCAAGCAGGACAGTGGCGAGGAACAAACTTCACCAATTGACAAACGAGAAGAAAAAAAAACCTGGAGAATAAACAGGCTCAACTGGGCAAGACCAGTTCTCCTCTGGCCAGTCGTCTTGTGCAGAGCTGCAGGAATGCTGGACGTCCATGTCTGCCACCGGGGTTTTTAAGGAGTCAGGCCTAAACTCTCCACTTATCCATGACCACTACAGCATCTGCTCAGGATACGGGTCGGGTCCAGGATTATGGAGACCTCAGGATAAGGAGAAGCAGACTAACGTAAACTTAAATGCTGTTCAAATGATGAAGCCTTTATGGAAGTGTTTCTGGCTCAGGTTGCCCTAATAAATGCAGCCTAATGCTGCATTCACACCAGACACGGAAGAAGCGTCAAGCGCGAGTGATTTACATGTTAAGTCAATGCAAACGCAAATGGCGCCACGCGAATTGAGCGTTTGACGCGCTTAACGCGCAAATCGCGTAAGTTCAAAAATCTGAACTTTTGCAGACATTCGCGCCGCGTTAACCAATCAGGAGCTTGCTCTTGTAGGGGCATGATTGTGACGTAGCACCTGTTGTTGGTGTCCCGGGGGAAATCCTCGAGCCGACACCGACAACAGTTCATCAAACTGGGCTCGGCTCAGTCATAAGCACCGCTGAAAGCCTCCGTCATCCAGGTTAAGTTTCTGGAGGAGTTTATGAGCTCACAGAGCTAGGAGCACCTCTGAAAGTATCTAGTGGACTCAGACACTGCTCCAAACGTATCAACTCAGCCATTTTCAGCCTTCATAAAGCACATAAACACAGTTATTTTCTCAATAAAATCCATGTTAGCCATTTAGCAACAAAGCTATAGTCACTGGGCAGACAGAAGCCCTGCCCATGACGCGAATCTGCGTCTGCTCTGAAGCGGAGTTTGACGCGCGTATGAAGCAGAGTCTGACACGTGAATGAAGCGAGTAAACTCAAATGTTCACGCGTCTATTTGAGCGCGATTTAGCCGCGCGTTCCGCATCTAGTGTGAACGCAGCAAAACAATTCTTTGTAGGATTTAGACTATAAAAGTTATGTGTTTGTGTTTTGTAAATGCTAATGGAAAGAGATGTTGTTTAGTCTAGTTTTAAACCGACAGAATGTGTCTGCTCCCCAAACTGTGCTTGAAAGGCTGTTCCAGAGTTTAGGTGCCATGAGGAATCTACCATCTAAAGTTGATTTTGACATTCTAGAAATAATCCATTGTCCAGAATTAATGGAGCATAGTGAAATGAGACGTTGCAGGCGGCTCTCAAACACTAGGGACCAGGGCTGGAGTGGGACTTCTTTTCAGCTCTGAAGTTTTAAGCCTTAGACCAACTCACTTCAGTTCACGACTGACTATGTTTAAATAACGCCAATTCCAATTCAGTACTTCACAGTGAAGATTTATTTGAACAGTTAACACAATGTAATTTTTAACTAGGGATGCAACGATTTCACTATTAACCGCGCTTTAATTTGTCACGGTTAATCGTAAAGGCTGCGTTTCTGCACAGAACAAAACTGCAGCAACCAAACAAAGGTATGCCAACTGTGCGCTAGTTTGTACATCTAGACTAATAACCACGCACACTGGATTAACTATGAATAAGGCTATTAACTAAGGCAAACTTTTGTAAATTGGTTATTTCCAATGGAGGGAAGCATACGCAACGCAACGCACTCACGCTTTTCAGCCGTACCTAGTTGAGATGACAGGGAGACGTGTGACTGGAGAACTGCAAACGACTGAAGTTTGGGGAAGAAGCAATGAAAATTACACAGGTTTGCAAACCCACTTAAAGTTACAAAATAATGCCGCTGATGAGCGCATGTTTATCCGAGAGAATGTTAATCCGCCAGCCGAGATCAATCGAGTGATTTCGGAGCGTGCTGCAAAACTCAGAGTGGATTAGCTGTTTAATGGCCTGAATCTCAATGAGTTGCATTCACTGTGTGTTCAGCGCAAATGGACGCTAAATGTAAAATCTGACACAGTATAGTCAAAGACTATAGAATAGAGACTTTGGTATAGTGTATACCTATAAAAACAATAATGCAAAATGTATATTTCTTACTGCAATGCTTCACTTTTGCTTGACGCAAACCATACATGTAACAGTTGGACTTTTTATAGCAGATAACTCTTTTTATCTCATTTTTAAGTACATTCAAGGCAGCATGATCATGAGAAATGTAATACATTGTTAGTATTAATGTCATCAGGGTCATCATTAATATTTTATAAATATTAGACATTAATTTTGAAATTATTGCACAAATATCAATAAGTCATGATAGAATTAGTTAGTTTCTGGTTATTGTTAGTCCTGATTGATGTTGTTTTCAAATACAATAAATCTGTTAATATACAATATGCAGTGGTGCTCATTCATTTTTAATGCGCGCTCCTACATTTTTTCTGGTGCTCCTAAATGTTTGAAGTTATGAGCACTGGTGCTACCAAGTAAAAAACTTAATTTCGAGCCTTGCATTAGACAAATACAATTTTTTTCTTATTTTATTTATTTACTCATTGTTCTGTCATTTATTTACAGCGTAAAAATTATTTATATTTAAATGTAAAAATTGTCACTTATTTTTAAGCACAAAGAGAAAAATTTGACCATTGTTTGTTTTTAATATTAGTATGTGCTTTATTATTTGGTTACTGAGCAGCAATAAACAACACTTAAATATAAGGAGTTTTCATGTGATTTTTTTCTAAACTAGTCGTGTTTTGAAATGAATAAATGTATAATAATCGTGATAACCGTGAAACCGTGATTATTTCTCAGACTATAATCGTACAACCAAAATCTATAATCGTTGCACTCCTAATCTATTTTCTGTAAGATTTAGCGTAGGGATGCACAATATATTGGCGGCCATATCGTTATCTGCTGATAAATGCTATTTTTAATGTTATCGTTATCGGTGTCAAAATTAGGCAGATATCTTTAAGGCGATAGATTATGTAATTGTACAGAACTGGCTGCCTGCCTCATGCGGGGGTTGAACTTGTTCAGACTTGTCCAGTGCACTATAACGGAGCTCTCCTCACATTGTTTATTCCTTCAAAGTCCGTACTTTCTTTGTGTGGTATTGCTGTGCGCTGTTAACTGAGATTCAGTGCTCATGCGTATCCAAACCTTGAAATGAAAAAATATCAACTAAATACAAATATATAATAAGCTACATGTGTAAAGATTCAAATGAAATGTATTGAGTTTTCTAATGACACCATTGTGACTTTTTCAAGGAAACAGCTGCTTTATAACTTCGAATATTTTTCAGAAATACAGACGTCCCAAGTTGGGAAAAGTAATTTCCGGGGGAGACAGAAATGATTTGCAGGAGGTTGCGGGTGATGTCTGGGACGTAACGTTTCTGAAGAGTGGGGGGTGGGGTGCGTAACGTATCTGAAGAGCAGGGAGGGATGCGGTGGAGAGGGCTACGCAATGTACTTGAGGATCAGGTGGGAGACTCACGACTCCCGGGAGATATCATTTGTTTGCAGGCATCCGGGAGTCTCTATGCATTTGTGGCAGACTCCCGGAGCTTCCGGGAGATTTGGAATGTCTGTAAATATGAGACCATTAAAAGGTAGCTAAACCTCCAACACTATTCTTTAAAACATCTCTATTAGGGCTGTGTATTGGCAAGGGCCTCACGATACGATACATATCACGATACATGGGTCACGATACATCATATCACGATATATTGCGATACAATAAATATTGTAATATATTGCAATAGTTTGTATTAGTGTGTGTGCCACATTATATTGACAACTTGATAAAGTCGGCAGACTAATTAACATTCCAATTTATTTTCTATCTAATCCAATTCATTAAAACTGCACAGTGTGATTGAACAGAGAACTATGTATATTGCAAAGCTTACAAATGGCATTTATTTTGTCTAATTCAGTACTCCCTCCCTGGTATAGCGTTAAAACCAAAGTGGAGCCACAAGTCAGCTCTAAAAGCTGAAGGCACCTTTACATTTTCCGCCATGCTCATTCTTGCTTACTTCTGATACTGTACTACTTGGCGTTTTGTTGATCGCGAGTTGGCGACATCTACTGGAGCAGAGGAGGAGGTCATTTGGCACAACTTGAATCGATACTTGAGGTTGGACAGGGCTCGAAATTGCAACCTTTTTGGTCGCATATGCGCCCAAAATTTTATCTATGCGACCCTTAAAATATATTTGGAAGCTTTTGTGCGAGTGCATAAAATTGATGTCGTGCGTCCACGCAAAATGTTCACCACATGCGCGGATTTAGGAGGCATTCACGCATTAGGCATATTTGCACCTAAAAACACCAAACACAGCACTCAGGAATGGTTTAAAATGTCAAATTGCTGCAGTAAACAAAGCCCATAATGCTTGCCCCGCCTTCAAGCTTGTCTTATTGGCCCACTGTGCATGAACACAACGCGGATGGATTGGTTAATATCAGCTGTCAATCACTCAGTTCCGATCACAGGGAGCTACAGCCGCGAAAATATAAAGGTCTGGATACGAGAATGGAAACAACACTGCACAAATAATGGCACATCTGATTAGAGATCATGTGCTGAATGTCAATCCAGCATTTACACTTTTCTAAGAGTGTATAAAAGACTTCCAGTGTTTAAAGTCCACTATGAAAATGACTAAAGCATTCACCGTAAAGCCGGTGGAACAGAGTTTTCAGGTAACCGTGTTTGCCACTGAATCTACACATTTTAAGCACGAGATGTTTTAACATTATTTAATCCTTCATTTAATCGTCACGATGCTGTCAGTCGTGTGACTGACACTGCGTTCACCATCGCTGAAGAGCATGCATTCACTGAGCTGAAACTAATATTGCAGCTCATGAAAAGATGGTTATTGCTATTAAGATGACGTATGCAAATAATAAGTTATATGTTAATATCATCTTTGCAATATCAGACAGCACCCGTGAGAACAGCAGTTATTATTGTTAATGCAGTTCATCTCATTCACGTCAAGCAGTGTTTGCAGGGCCGGTGAGTGCATGCAGATTTTTTTGATTAGTGTTGATTTCAAATGCAATACATCTGTTAATATAAAACGTGTAGTAACTGTGCTCATAGTTTTTGGTGGGTGCGACTAAATTTTGTCTGGTGAGCCTAATTTTTTGAAGTTAGGAGCACCGGTGCCACCAAGAAAAAAGGTTAATTTCGAGCCCTGTTGGATTATTGATACACTATCATTAAAAAAAATTATTGCAATAGTTAGATGTATCGATATTTTTGCACAGCCCTGATCTCTGTCCTTTTCTGCAATATCTGAATATATATTCTGTGAAAAATTGTTTGCAGATATCTAGTCCTTAAACATAAATAATTAAACAAGTAATGCACTGTTATCTGCCAGACTTTTCTAACCACACTTTCTAATGATGGCTTCATGTTTTTCCCCCTTTTTAGATGAGGCAGAATTATTAATGTACATAAATGGTGGTTTGCAGACATCGTTGTTTTGCACTGCTCCTAACTACCTTAAGTTAATTTACCGGCCGTTTCATCGTCTTCATGTGTTGTTGTACTCTTGTTGCCACTGGTTTTAATTAAAAATGTACTCTGCTTTTTAAATTGGGCCCCTTCAGCGCCACCTTTGCGCCTTTTATTGTCCATTTTTCCATCTCTCGCATATTTCTTAACAAATGATTTTGCTGATGAGCAAGGTGCCACTGTTGGGGAGTCGAATGATAATTGCGTCATCATTAATCTGCAGGCTGCGTTCTGCTCATGGGGCTGCGAGAAAATAAGTAAGAGTGGAGCTGCGGTGAAATAATGAATATAAAAGCCATTCAGGGCTTTGTAGGTGATCAAAAGGATTTTGCCAACGCAACAATGGCTGGTCAAGCTGGTTTTAGCTGGTTTAAGCTGTTCATTTTTCAGCCTGACCAGCTAAGACCAGGCTGGAAATGGCTGGAAATTCAGAAACAGGCTTGACTTACCCTGCTTTCTCGAGTTTGACAAACCTGCCATTTTGAAATGGAAAACCCAAAGTTTCTCTCATTTCAGGGTTAACATACTCTGAGTTTTCACTTAACCTCCTTTCTAAAACGGGGCCATTGTCTAAGGACAACATTGTTTTGATGTCCAGTAACAACATCAAACGACAGTGATATTTGGTTGATTTCAGGTCGTGTTGGAAAGTGACTAAAATCCAACGTCATATTAATGTCGAACCCTGACATTTATTCGTAAGGTAAGGCAACCAAAATCCAATGTTTGATAGATATCATAGTGGTAACGTCCACACAATGTGGAGCTGGAACATCATTAGACGTTGATATTTGGTTGGTTTTAGGTTGGACATTGGACATAGACGTCGGCCTGACGTTGGGTTCTGATGTCAACTCGATTTTCATTTCCAAACAAAAGGCAATGCCCACACAATGTACAACGTATTTTCACAATCCATGATGGCGTAGCAGTCAAAACAGAAGAAATGAGCTCATGTATGGGACAAATTCTGGACCTTTCACTGAGGGGAGGGTCTTTCAAACCCTGAGGGCAGTGTATAATTGAAGAACAGTTTATATACATGCTAAATGTTGCAATATTCCACATGCAATAAATTATTTTAAATAATAAAATATATAAATTAAAATATAATAAATATAACCAACATATTTTCA
>CAIGQZ010032468.1:1236506-1264343 GCA_903798205.1 Danio tinwini
TATATATATATATATATATATATATATATACATACATACATATACAGGGCTCGAAATTGCGACCATTTTAGTCGCATATGCGCCCGAATCTTAATCTATGCGACCTCATAATATATTTGGGAGCAGTTGTACGACTGCATATAATGGTTGTAGTGCGACTTGTTTTGATTTCTTTTAAAAACGTGCTGAATCGCTCTTCCCTGCCGCTGTATTGGTTCATATTAGCTGTCAATCACTCAAGGCTTTCCGCTGTCAGAAAACAGGGAGCTTATAAGGGCGCCAGCCGAGATCAATTGAGTGTTTTTGAAGAAGGTGCCTGAATCTCGATGCGTTGCATTCACTGCGTGTTCAGCGCAAATGTTCGCTAAATGTAAAATCCAACACTGTACACATCATCGCCAAAGAAGCTCGCCTTTACTAAGTTTAAACTGAATCTGCGGCTCATAACAAAGAACGGTATTGCGTTGGTGGTCATAACGAGAATCCTGCTCTGCCTGCTCTATATTGGGTCGGCTGACTCGCCTGCTTTTCCACAAACACAGAAAAAAGAAAATCAGCGCATAACGAGACTGAGCATTTACAATGACACAAACCCAAACCAAAACCTTTAAAGAGTGGCAGAAGTGAGACTTTTCTTACTTTCTTTGGTCCACTCTTTCTTGAGATGTATATTATTTTTCTATTTACTGATGACTGCTTTGCAGCTTTCAGCGTTGGATTGAATGATTTATTATAATCTTGCGTTTGTTTTGTAGCAGAAATATGTATTAAATTGACATGCATATAAAAACAATAGTGCAAAATAAATATTTCTTACTGCAGTGCTTCATTTATGTTTGATTCAAACCATAAATTTATTTTTCATAAAGTAACAGCAGGACCTTTTACAGAACATAACTCGCATTCAAGCACATTCAGGGCAGCATGATAATGACAAATGTAATTCATTGTAAGTATTATTGACATCATCGTCATCATTAATAATATTTTATAATTATTAGACATTCATTTAGGAATTATTGCACAGATATCAATAAGTCATCACAGCATTAGTTAGTTGTTTCTGTTTTTTGTTTGTCCTGATTGATGTTGTTTTCAAATACTATAAATCTCTTAATATACAATTTGCAGTGGTGCTCATTCATTTTTGGTGGGTGCTCCTAAATTTTTTCTGGTGCTCCTAAATTTTTAAGGTTGGGAGCACCAGTGCTACCAAGTAAAAAAGTTAATTTCGAGCCCTGTATATATAACACAAATTTACCATATTGGGTAGCCTACTATGTTGTGTGCAATCTGACACGATGACAATAAAAGTCATTGACACAAATCATAAAAATAAAGCTTATTTATTTGGTCTCTTGTCAAGACAAGATCTAAAACAGTACAGATTAAGCCAAAGGTAGGTTGTATAAATCTTATTTTTATCCACAATCTTACTTTCTCTCAGATTTCACTCACTGGAGAATCTGACATGTACCTCACTCAGAACATTCGTTAGGGCTTCCCCTACCGTAATACACCTAAAACACAGATTGCAGTAAAACTCGTCAATGGCAGGGAAGCGTTTTCTCTTGTTAACTGCAGAAAAAGAGTTAAACAGAAACATTTATAAATTTTACGCAAATCATAATATCAGTCATACATGTAAAGCACAAATAATGTCATTCAATTCTGTCCTGTACAGCAGCCGTCATCCATAAAACAATCTCCGTCATTGTAAGCCGCTTGCTGCTCTGTCTGTTCCATTGCTCCGATTTGATCAAACTTTCTTTTGTAGTCTGAAGCGCGTCAAACATAGAAAACGCCCAATTCGCGGCACAGGAGGCCTTATCCAATCTTTGCATTGACTTCACATGTAAATCACTCGCGCTTCCTCCGCGTCTGCTTACTGCACAGGCTGCAAAACAATTCTGCCCCCCTTTATGTAATGTAATGATTGTGAGGGCGCAGGTGAGATGTCATTTTTGTCGATTTTTGTGTTGGATTCAGCAACCGCGGAATCGTGAAAAAATCTGGGGATTGAATGTTACTAGTTGAAACCTAAATTGATGATGAAACCTATGGAAACAGTTTTTAATAATGTCTTAAAAGGTTGTTTCCCTTGTAAATCAGCATTCTGCCAATCAGCGTTCTGCATTAAGTCTGGCTCCACCCATCAGGTAACATACTTTTGTGGATTTTAGTCTTACAAAGGGGTCCCAAAAATGATATGGTATGGTTCGCTACTTTGGTACCATTAAGAACTTCTGATTGTTTAAATCGAAATGATGTAATAATCAGAGCTTTACATTAACTTTTTTGATCACCAGCCACTGTGGCTAGTAGTTTACCTACATTACTAGCCACTCGCTATTTTCACTAGCCACAATTTTGTTGTTGGGAAAATGTATTTTATATGCATAAATTTGACTTTGGCATGCTAAAATTACTTAATTTAGACTTTGTGTTATGTCCACATGCCTCCTCAATCATTTCACTTTTTTGTGTGTATGACCCTGCTCAATGTGCATGAGCACATGGGCTGTGGTTTTACAGTGTCGCATTGCAATTCATTTTTATTTGACAGGACTTCTCAGGGCTCAACACTGAGGATTTACCAAATTTATCTCTGACCACACCAAAAATAAATAAATAATTATTTCTTAGCCACAAATGTTTAATAATGTCAAAACATGCAAAATATAGCTGTATACATGCTCTTTTTATTTAACAAAACCTTTCTTTAAAGACAATTACATTTGAAAAATAATTATTGCCATGTATCTAAAACTATGCACAGTAGCCCATCTGTCCAGGCTAAAGGTCTTTCAGATCACACTACACATACATGGAGAGTTAATCTCCTATTAAAGCAATGTTATTGTAAAAATGATAATTAAACAATATTAGCAAAAATAACCGTAGTTAAAGCAGGTGAAAAACATACCGTGTGATAATAAAGGCTGATTACACGCACACCAGTAACGTTAGGCCCATAATCCGTTCTTTTAAAAGAATAGTTAAAACAAAACCGGCAACCGCTGTTGCTTACAAAAACACATATTTAAAAAAACATCCGGAGCTTTTGGAAGCAGCAGGAAGGACTGTGTGTGCACAAGCATCACTTTTGTCCAGTCTATTTGAAAGAGAACCGATTGCACCAGTTGCGTTTCCTTTAGGCACAGGAAACGCCAGGAACGGGAGCGCGCATCATATCACCTGTGCGCGCAAGTGATCATGCTTTCATTCGGTATACACCTGCTTTCCTTTGCTTGCACGAACGCTAATTTTGTCGGCCTTGCTGCTTCTCGATTCTAAGATGACATTTGCACACATATTGGGCCATCTCTATTGTCGAACCCTGCCTTTAAGATAACTATCATTTTAAAAATTATCTTCTACCAGCCAAAGTGGCTAGTGAAAGCGTCTGTCTAACCCGCCACGGCTGAAATCTACCCACATTTGTCTGGGTGTTAATGTAAAGCCCTGGTAATAAAGCATACTGAAGCAATGGCAACGTTGATTGGTACAGTTCCACCCCTCGATCGTTTTTTACTTTGGAAGTCTTCTTCCCACCAGTCGAACTCATTCATGGCTTCAGGGAAGGATGCAGCTCTTGTTGTCGGGCACACCACGTCCCGACACGACACAGTTTTTGTTCTCTTCACCCTCGCACAATTCTTTTCTTCATTCGCCGCCACACCAAACAAACACGCCCAAAAGAAAACAAAACTAAACAACTCCTCTTCACCATGGTTCCCGTCCGACTTAACCACCTCCTTCCCAACTGAACTGAACTCTTTTGAAACTCTTGAAAAACTCCTCCTTTATTTTATTTTTTCCACCTGAACTTCCTTTTCCTTCTAAACCCCGGAAGTTTAGGAAAGGCAGGTCAGACTAGGTCCCCCTAGTGGTGCTTAAAAAAAAACAATTGGGAGGGGCCTTCAGCCTCCCCCCCCCCCCCCCCCCCCCCCTGGCTTCAAGTATTTATGTCTCCTGACTCTCCAGTACTTCAGCTGTTGGAAAGCAAGGCTTAAGGTTACATACATGACCTGTACGGACATCTTCCCTAGTTTCTTCAAGGGAGACTTGATAATTCAGTGGTCCTAATTTTTTCACCACTCGATTGAATTGAATTGAATTGAATTTTTATTCGACAGGTTTTAGACATGCTGTACAAAAATACAAGTATCCCATACATTTTAAAAAAAAAACTGTCGAGGATAAAAACAATAAAGCCCTGGGCTTGTTTCCATTGTGGTCCTCGCTGTTAAATAAAACAAAGTATGGCTTCAAAATGACAGATGATGCATAAAACAAACAGTACCTCCACATTTTAAAACAGGAACAAAATAATTCACAAATATAATTATTGCTTCATACGTTCATTTTTCTTTTCGGCCTAGTCACTCCATCAATCAGGGGTCGCCACATGAACCACTAACTCATCCAACACAAGTTCCACGCAGCGGACGCCCCTCCAGCCGCAACCCCGTTCACAATCAAATAACATATAAAGTAAAACATCTCATCCACCATGCAAACTAATCCTCATCAAACAACAATCTTTTAATAGCTGTTTTGAACCTCCTTAAGACTTTTATTTCCTTTATTAGTTATGGTAATTTGTTCCACATGATTGCACTTGTATATAAAAACAAATTTTCACCACTAGACTTCTAAATTTAAATGAGCAAATATTAAAATCCCAACCCCTAGTACTGTATGAATGCTGTTGCCTGACCATTTGAAAATAGTTCATCAGATAACTAGGAACCACATTATTAAACATTTTACATACCATTCCCAGTTTTAAAAAATATGATATCTTAAAAGATATGGACCTTTCCACTTTGGGAAGAGTTTTGCGCTAAAGTGATGTTGAGCACTAGATTGTGGAAAGTTTCTTAACTAAACTCTACTTTTTTCTTCATAGACGACATCTCAGCGTTTTTTATTGTAGCTCCTTAATTGTATCTGTTGCTCTCTCTTGCAGCCTTCCTTGGCTTTTTCTTTTAGCTGTTCAAGTTGGTGAACGACATTGTTAGCTGGACTTGTCGGTGACAAGTGAAAAGCGTCTGTGTGTGAAAGCATCTAGAGTTAATGATGAAACAGAGTAATATGTGTCTTTAAATTGATGATTGGAAGATCAGTGTATCTTGCTTATGAAATGAAATTTATAAAAACACACCAAAAGTGATCAGAGTTTCATGTAGGGGTAGTCAACTTTCACTTTTTAAAATCATTTTAAATGCAGTATTTTCATTTTTATTTCAGGCCTGATGGAGGAGACACACCGTCATGAGAAAATGAGAAAGAAAAATAAATCCCTGAAGAGAAAAGACAAGAAATGCTTCACCTGCACTCAGTGTGGAAGGAGTCTGGCAAGCAAACAGAGTCTCGGAAATCACATGAGGATCCACACCGGAGAGAAACCATTCACATGCTCTCAGTGTGGGAAGAGTCTGGCTAACAAAAAGAGTCTCAGGAACCACATGAGGATCCACACTGGAGAGAAACCATTCACATGTGCTCAGTGTGGGATGAGTTTCACAGACTCATCAAACTTTGGTAGACACATGTTGGTCCACACTGGAGAGAAAACACACAAATGTGATCAGTGCGGGAAAACATTTCTGATTGCTTCAGGGCTGAAGAGGCACCTTCGAATTCATACAAAGGAGAAGCCTTTTTCATGCTCTGTGTGTGGAAATAGTTTCACACGACAAGATAGTTTAATAAATCATCAGAAGATCCACGCCATTGCGGGAGAGTATATGTGCTTTGAGTGTGAGAAGACCTTTCGTACGGCTGTACATTTGAGAACACATGTGAGGATTCACACTGGAGAGAAACCTTACAAGTGTTCACACTGTGACAAGAGATTCAGTCAGTCACCACATCTGAAATCACATGAGAGGATTCACACTGGAGAGAAACCCTACAAGTGTTCACACTGTCACAAGAGATTCAGGCGTTCAGGACATCTGAAAACACATGAGAAGATTCATACTGGAGAGAAACCGTACGAGTGTTCACACTGCAACAGGCTATTCAGTCAGTTACCACATCTGAAAAAACATGAGAGGATTCACACTGGAGAGTAACCTTACAAGGGTTCACACTGTGACGAGATTGAGTGATTTAGGACCGCTGAAAAGAAATGAGAGGATTCACACTGGAGAGAAACCGTGTAACCTCAGGGATGAAAAGTCTCCACATAGGCCCTGTTTACATGAATACATTTTAGTTTTAAAACGGGAGTTTTAGAATGAAAATGATCCGCGTCCACACTGGCGTTTAAACATGAGTTTCTGAACAGCTCTCCGTCCACACTACACCACTGAACACACAAATCACGTGACCACACACACAATCTGGCATGTGCTACAGCATATGCGCACGTCTGAGCTCCAGGCAGTCAGGGAAAGCTTTGAGCACAGAACCCCAGAGCAGAGCAGCGCACATTGGACAGTTCATTACTAATCTACCGCTAGATCTACCACTAGGTATGTTTCATATCTTTCAAAGAAAATTAAAGGAGGGAGTTGAGTGATGGGCTTCGTTTTGTTATAAATATGCAAACAATGAAGATGACGGTAATATAAATATGCAGATACACGGCAGCTCAACAATTCTGGTGTCTGTTAAGTTGTAAGCAAAATAAAAATAGACAGTTCCTTATATCATGTTTTCATTTTAGTGTAAAGATAGTGAAACAACGTAGCCTGGGTGATGTGAAGGAGGTTATGAAGTACACTGTTCCCTTTGAAGATTTACCCGACGTGTCCTTGGGAGTTTGTTTTCCATATCAAACTTGCGAAGTCTGAACTTACAAGGAAAGAATGTTAGACTGAACAGTATTGTGTAGGCTAATTAATATTGTGGAAAAAGCCTTAATCTGATCTGCAGCCAGGCCTCCGTTTTCAGATGTGGTCATGGAGGAGTAGAGTGCATGCGTCTGATTCCTGTGATGCTCCAGGGACAGCAGAGTTTCGCTGACGTCCAGCGTTCTCCAGCCTCCGGCGCCTAGACTGCAGCTCTGCACAAGATGTTTGGCCATAGGAGAAATGGTTGTGAAAGCCGAAACACTGAACAGTGAAGAGTAACTCCAGCAACGTGCAGCTCCACAAGTCCCAAACCAAGCAGAACAGTGGCAAGGAACAAACTTCACCAATTGACAAAAGAGAAGGAAAAAATCTAGAGAAAAAAACTGGCTCAACTAGGCACAACCTGTTCTCCTCTGGCTAAATGTCTTGTGCAGAACTGCAGTCTTGGCACTGGAGGTTTGGGAATGCTGGACGTCCATCGTGGAGAAGCTGCAGGTCTGATTGTTTAGGTGAGCCCACTGGATCAATGCAGAGACTTGTCTGCCACTGGGGTCTTTCAGGAGTCAGCCTCACACTCTCCACCCATCCATGACCACCACAGCATCTGCTCAGAATACTAGTCGGGTCCAGGATTATGGAGACCCCAGGATAAGGAGAAACAGACTTAAGTGTTGATGCCAGTCATATTATAAAGCCTTTATGGAAGAGTTTGTGGCTCAGGTTGCCATAATTAATGCAGCCTAACACTCCTAGTAGGATTTGGACTTTAATGCATAGCAAAGAGATGTGTTGTTTAGTCTAGTTTTAAACTGACAAGAGTGTGTCTGTCCCTGAAACTGTGCTTGAAAGGCTGTTCCAGAGTTAAGATGCCATGAGGAATCTACCATCTAAAGTTGATTTTGATATTTTAGAAATAATCCATTGTGCAGAATTAATTGAGCGTGGTGAAATGAGACATTGTGGACATCCCTCAACCACTGGGGAGCTAAGCAATTCAGGGCTTTGTAGGTAGTCAATAGGATTTAAAGATTTATTTGTTCAATAGGGAGCCAAAGCAATGATGAAAGAAGTAATATGATCATATTTCTCAGTTCTATAGTCCACGCTAGCAGCTGCATTTTGAACTAGCAAAAGTTTGTTAATTGGGCTAACAGTGCTACAACCTAGTGAAGCATTACAGAAGTCTTGCCAAGAGATTGTGAACGTATGAGTAAGCTTTTTCGCATTAGACATTGATAGCAAATGTATGGCACCATTTTTAAGATGAAAACATGCAGATTCACAGATACTTGACATCTGGCCTTCACATGACAGGTTATCAAAAAGCTAGCAGTAACATATACAGTATAAAGAGGGACCAAGAACTGAGCCTTGTGGTACCCCACACTGTACTTTTTGAGCTGTACCATTCCTCTTTGTTGAAGAACACACATTGAAATTGTTCAGAAAGGCAAGACCTGAACCAAGCCAATGCAATTCCAGTAATACCAGCATAGCCTAGCAAGGAGAATGTTATGGTCAGTAGTATCAAATGCAGCACTGAGGTCAAGTGCCAACACTAAGAATATAAGCCAGATTTCCAGAGAGGAGAACAGCCCCAGCCTGGGTGGGATAAAGACCATCTCTCTTCAGCAGGTCAGGTCTACCCCAGAAACTTGGCCAATTGTCTACAAACACCATGTTATATAGTGGGCACCACTTAGATATCCAGCCACTAACTGTACGTTCACACCGAAAGCAGCGAGAGCGTCAAAGGTCGCTTTGGCCGCCCTGGCAACGACGCTGTCTGTCTTCAGCTCCGGCGGCGAGAGCGTCAAAATTTGCTACATTGATCTCTTATTTAAAGGGGCTGTTGCAGCATATCATATCAAATCAGTTACATTCCCGCATAAAACATTTCTAGCGTGAAGATGTTGCACACTTATTATCCAATTAATTTAACTACGGAAGATCTAGTTGCATGTGGTGTGGCTTTGCTCCACTTAATAATCCAATGTGTCCATATTCCTGAAATATTCTGAAGCATACCGTTTTGTATTGTCGCATGAGATTCCCTGTTGAAAACTGTTGTGAAAACTGTTGAACATATACTCTATGTTCCTGTAAGAAAAACATTGCAAGTAATTAGAAATCCTGCGACCGTAATATTAAAACCGCCGAACCGCGTCACAGCTCATTACCATAAAGTTGACTTGATTTCAACTCTCCTCGACGCCCACACCGGCGAAGACGCGTCGCCCTGCTCCTCGCCGCTTATCGCCGCCGGCTCCCATTGAAAATGAATGACTTCCGGCTACTTTGACGCTCTTGCCGCTTTCGGTGTGAACATACGGTTAGTGATGAGAATCTGCTGTAGAACTCATCTCCACAATAAGTGATAATTTACTAGGGGTGTAACGGACCACGGTTGATCCTTGATTCGTACAGATCACAACCCACGGTTCGGAACACACATGACTCGTGGATTAATAATTTAAAGTAGATTAATCCTAAATTTGTACCGATCACACAGAGATCTCCTCTAGCATCATTCAAATGACATGTGTGAAAGTTTTTAGGCTTTTCTGTAAAATATAATAATGACAGAAGAAGATGTGGTGGGTTATTCGGGATGTGGTGGGTTTCTTAGGTTTCTTAGGCCAAACGGTCCTGTTTGTCTCAGGGGACATGCACTAAATGTTCCTGAATAAAAAGTGAAAGTGCCAAACTACAGTTAAAGTCGACAAATTAATAATTTGGCAAATAATTCGATGACTGATGTCCATGTAAACACAGTCACTGTCTTTCTCCCCCGCGTCTGTGTGTTTGTTTTGCCTCTGTGAAAATCAGCGCGTGCCCAAATGGAAACTACGTTCTTTGCAAATTCTTCCCTCTTTCCCTCCCCCGACACTCCCAGAGCTGGACACGCCCACTTTCCTGAGTTTTTCCAAACTAGAGGTGTGAAAACACCCTGCTGAGACAGGGGGTTTCGTGGCCCTTTAAAGGTGTTTTCTGTCACTACTTGTTTAAGCCTGGTTTATACTTCTGCGTCAAGTGATCGCCGTAACCCACGGCGTATGCCTTGCTCGTAGCTGTGCATTTATACTTCTGCGCGCTGTTTCTGTTTCTCTGCAATACACTTCCGAAACGCTAGCTGGCAGTAGGTGTTTATGTTTCTCTGTGTCGAGTTTCTTCGCTGTTGTTCTGTTTTTGCTGAACACTTCCTTAATGTACAAGTGGCTCAAATTCGCTCATTTTGAGGCAGGAACTGGCGGACGTGCAACAACTTCAATCATGAGGTAAACACAAAACAACAGTCTCCATCCGGAGCTCCTTCACGGGACTCCACACTTGTCAACACTCGCTGCATCGGGCGCGCGGCTCTCACCACTGCCCACACTCGTCAGCGCTACCAAGCCGACCAATCACAGAGCTTGCACTACACGTATGCATTACATTTTTTTGAGAGGTGCTGATGTCGCTGATGGTTACAGCGAGGGGCTATGCGTCCATGCGTAGGCTGCGCCGTAGCATACGCGTGCGCTTGATGCAGAAGTATAAATCTGCCTTTAGCCTGCATTAATGCATTCAGTGTAAGGTGCATGATTAATCATTAAAAGATCAGGATCTCAACACCCACGCAAAATTGAATTCTAAATGATGGTGATTTGCATATGTTTATCAATCCTAAAAGATTCAGTCCTTAGTCTTTTGAGTTGGTTATGAAGTTACAAACAGTCAAATAACACAGAAGTACTGGGATGACGAAGTCAATTCCTGGACGGCCGCAGCTCTGCATAGTTTAGCTTCAAGCAACTTACACCTAATAGTCTCTAGTGGCCCATTTCCACTGAGAGGTACAGCCCAGCTAACAAATGTAGGTTGTGAGAATGTTCTCGTAACGTTATTTGTAACATTCCAAGAATGTTGAAATATCCAGTTTGCTTTGTTGCTAGAACGTTTTTTATGGTTAGCATAACGTTCTTACAACGCTTTTAAAACCTAAATTTCCGCTAAATATAATGTTCTAAGAACATTTGTTTGAAACGTTCCAATACCGTTGAAATATCCAGTTTGCTTTGTTGCTAGAACGTTTTTTTTATGGTTAGCGTAACGTTCTTACAAGGTTTTCAAAACCTAAATTTCCACCAAAATATTACATTCTAAGAACGTTGAAATGTCCAGTTTGCTTAATGTTGCTAGAACGTTTTTTTATGGTTAGCGTAACGTTCTTACAACGTTTTCGAAACTTACATTTCCACCAAAATATAACATTCTAAGAACATTGAAATGTCCAGTTTGCTTAATGTTGCTAGAACGTATTTTTTACGGTTAGCATAACATTCTTACAACGTTTTTAAAACCTAAATTTTCACCAAAATGTAATGTTATAAAAACGTTTTTTTTAGAACGTGACAACGTTCATTAAGTACAAATAATGTCCGGAAGACGTTTCAAAAACTTTGTTCTAAGAACATCTTTTAACAACATTACAAGAACATAAGAACATTCTAAAAATGTTCTATTGATAACATTTCCACAACTTTTAAAGAACGTTAGTGAATGTTCTGGGAACGTTCCCTGTTAGCTGGGAGTACGGTACGGTATGGGTCACCTTTATCAGGCTTGGGTTTCCACTGCTAAAAGGGTATCAATGGTACCATCGACGTCATTCTTGCTTGGAAATATCAAAGTCAAGCTGTTCGGGTCGTTCACAAGCACTTCTCACAAAACTTGCTTATACACATAAATACTTGTGTATAAATGTTTATTAGTAACCTTTTTATGAACATGATTTGATTATAACTGCAGATTAATGATAAAGTGTGAAATAGCCTACTGTAACGTCTGCAATTATATAAAATAAATAAACAAATGCAACATATATGAGCACATACAGACCCAGATCATCAGGCGGCGAGTGATCGCAAGCACTCTGGAGAAAGTAAAACCGCTCGCACTTTTAGACGACCTCATAAAACAAAAACAGGATTTTCATAAAGACGACGACAATATTTGTTTCAGCTCGGGTCGTTATTATATGTATATAGTATTATGATGTAATGTCTCGGCTGTGTATTTCAAAATGGCGGTTCCTTTGTTTTCATTCACCTGGCTTGTGTGCACACTAGTGACGTGTCTCTGTAAAACAATAGTATTCAGCTGCGCATCTAGCTCCAACTTTTGGTACCCTTTTGTCGTGCTAGGTAGCCTTTGCAAAGGGTGCCCAAAAAGTGGTACGGTGCTGTTCACAAACAGCCATAAAAGTGTATAGAACTGTACCACTCAGTGGAAATGGGCCATAGTAGTCTTGAACGCCTTGATTACTTGGATTAGCTGTGTTTGAGCAGGGTTGGAGCAAAACTGTGCAGAGCTGCGGAGTTTGAGACCTATGGTTTAGATGTAACCATTGATCTTTATGGTTAAGTCGTAGGCAGCAGTTACGTTATGTAACCAATAGGTGGCGACAACCAGCCATCAAAAATGTGCCACTGAAGAATACTTCAAAAATGATCGTCTATCAATGAAACATGAAGATTTATGAGTGAATAATGAATCATTTATTGAAAATGAGACTAAAAATAAATATGGGTTGAACAAACTGTAATGTTAGGTTAATACATTGTGTTATCAGCAACAGCAGTAAGATTTTTCACAGTACTGAATATTTTACTGTTTATTGTATTCATATTTTTATAAAATTACTGGTTCTAAATTGTGTTTTTTAAAACCAAAGGTGTCTTGCAGTGCTGTTTTTGTAATAAATAAAAAGCAAATGACATTAGTCCCCCTTTTTGTCTGATCCGTGACTAAAACACCATCATGTGATCCAAACCATGAGGTTTCTGATCCGTTACACCACTATAATTTGCACGTTGATCCACACTGGAGAAATAAACGCAGGCATGATCAATGTGGAAAAACATTTTTGAGGGATTCAGGGGTATTCCAGAAAGCAGGTTATCTGACATATCCAGCTAAGTTTAAGAGTAAGTGGATAACCTCAGCTTTCGGGTTTAAAAATGGAGGTAGCTTTCAGGGTAAGTAACCATAGCAGCTTACTCTCTGAAGAGTAGGTTCCAGGGTAGGTTCTGCTCCAGACTTAAGCCGAAGTCACACTAGAGTTTGAGCTTGCGAAATTCTGTCGTACGGCGCTGCAAAAAGGGGGGGATTAAACAAGATTAATAGACATAAAAAAAAGCGAGTGATTGCTCCATGTTTTCATTTTCTGTTCAGAGAGGTCATGTTTTGATCCTGGATTGGTCTCACGCAATCAAGTGATGTAATTTCGCAGGTCAGAGTTCACCAAGCTTGAACTTTGCACCGCAGCAACCTGCGAAACTCCGACGCATGATCTTGCGTTTCCGGTCTGACGCATTCACGTACGGATGAATGGAAGTCTATGGGGAGAAAAGCCCAGTATGACCACAGCTTAAGTCTGTTTCGGAGAGGTTACTGTTGATTGGGTGGTCTTTTGGTGATGATCCTGTGAATGAAGAAGCACAGATTATATATATTTTTTTCTCTGTGAGAAGCTGTAAGTGCACATATGGTTGTTTTCATGTCTGAATACATTTTTGAATGAGTGTTATCGTATTTTTGAAAGAATAGTTCATTTATTTAATAAACCTTTTGATCTCTCATTAAGCCCTAATCCCAATTCTATCCCTTAGCCCTTACCCCTACCCCTTGTTTTGCGCATTCATTTGAAGGGGTAGTGGTGTCCCAATTTTCTTTAGCTTGAAGGCGTAGGACTAAGGAGAAGAGGTATACACCCCTTCGAACTAAGATTTTTCAGGACCACACATTCTAAACCAAGGGTTAAGAAAATTTCCCAGAATACCCCAGCTACAACGGCAGTTTCGCTCAGTGTTGCCAGATTGGAAATGTGAAAGTATCGTACCAGAAACTCAAAATTATCGTATTTGGAGGAAAATTATCGTTCGCTAGTCAAACGGACAGTATACAGCTATTATCTAGACACATAGCGTATTGACACAACGTGCAAATTACCACAATACGTAAAAAAAAAAAAAAAAAAACTTCACCTCAGAGTCACTGTCTGCGCGTGTTGTCAAATGTTGAGGGATTCATTTTGCGATACAAATTGGATGCCTACATGGAGCGCAACATAGTGCTGGTTGACTTGAAAGCAGTGCACCCTCCCGAATTTTTAACCCACTAGTCTGAGGGTGTGCATGAGCCCATCGTGTGGCTTTGTTTTGATGAGATTAACTTTGGAAAAACACGTTCGCGTGATGCATTTGAATGAGAAAAAACGAGAACATCAAAGGCAAACTCCCCTGTTCTTCTCACCTTCCTTTTCAGCACTACTTTTTAAAACTTGACCGACTTAAGCAATGCATTGTTGCCAACTATTTTCAATGAAAAGGCTTGCTCTGCCCAAAAAGTCGCTAGATTACGTCATACGTCAATTTGCAAATTACTGACGTCATCACATTCTGCAGTTTCATTTGTTTAACAGCCTATGGTTAATACAGGGGCATTTTTATTTGCACTACGCTTTACGTAAGCATGTCAATTTAACTAAATGTATTGCTGTTTGAATACAGTATATCTAATATAGATGTGTAGGGAATTTGCAGTAATCTCTCAGACGTAATAAACTCAGACAAGTTCCAAAACTGTCACTAAAACATCAAGAATAAACGGTCAAATTAAATAGTTAAAATAAAAGAAGAAGCAGATCGGTTTGACTGTACAATGGAAATACCTCACACTCCCTGTGCTAAATCATTTGCCGTCGGTACGCAGAGGAGTGATCTGCTCTCAGGCTGCAGGTGGGGGAGCGACTGCTGACTGGGCTGCCTGTCAGTGCTCTGAGGCGAGGGAGGGGCCGATGACATCACCCGCAGCTCTGTTGAGAAGAGTAGGGACGGTACAATATGGACACATGAGAGTCTATAAATATCTCCAGTAACAAACAAAAAGGTCGCTAGATTTGTCGCTAGTCGCTTTTTTGAGAATTTGTCACTAGGGGGGTCTGAATAGTCGCTAAATATAGTGACAAAGTCGAGACATTCTCCATGTTGATTGGCTGAGAAGATGTATCGTAAGATGAGATAGAAATTACAGTCATTAGATAGAAAACGTGTTTAACTTCACCTTCTCCTCACAGACAGCAGACACAAGATGCAGCTATCAATAAGTTTAGAAGCCCTAAGATTACAATGAAAGTCATTTTAAAAGCCATAAAATTCTGAAATTATTGTACATTATAGGACTTTTTTTTGCGATATTGATCGTACAGAGGTCGAAATTATCGTACAAATACGACAATTATCGTACATCTGGCAACACTGGTTTCGCTGCACCCGGAAGGAAAGCCACAAATTAGTATTTTTCGTCATTATTACGAATTTTTACAACAAACAAACACATGCTTTAATATATTCATAACCGCGTTCATGTTTTACCATCATGCTTTTAAAATAAAACGCTAAAATAAAAACCGCTTAATTTGGCGATCTAAAATCCATAATAATAACAGTAATAAACATAATAATAATGTTTTGTATAACATGTCCTTATTGAGTTTTTTTTCAAGGTTTTACAAAGATTTTAACCCCAATACCCAAACTTACCCCAGACAGGCTTAGGGAAAAAAAATACTCTTATTAAAAATAATTAAAAATAAAAGTAATATAAAAAATATATATTATTTATTTAAAATAAAAATATAAAAATAAATTCTAATCAAGCACCAATTCACATTTCACAACTTCAGAAATCCAAAGCTTCTTCAATATCTCCATTTTTCACAAAGTTCAAAAACACCTCCCAGATATCACAAAATTCAGAGGATTTTTTCTTTATTATATATGTGAACTTTTCACCAAACATGTTATTAGGTTTCTCAACCAAAGTCCAATAGAGGAGCGATTAACATTTTTCCAACATAAAGCAATACAACGTCTTGCTTGTATTAAACACAAATCAATCAATTTTCTTTCTTTAGTAGACAAAGCACAACTGTCTTCATACAGATTCAATATACATAATCCATATTTTGTGAAATATATTGGGTCACCTCCACCCAAAATTTTTGTACAAACGCACGTTTTAATATATTAACCGCGTTCATGTTTTACCGTCATGCTTTTATAATAAAACGCTAAAATAAAAACCGCTAAATTTGGCGATCTAAAATCCATAATAATAACTCATCTATAGCAGTCCCACAACATTCTTACATTAAATGACATTCAAATACCCTGTCAGAAAAGTCTAGTGGCTGAGAATGAGCTTTTTACAGTGTCTGCTTTAATGTTAATGCTGTTTTGGTGTGTTTACATAGATGAATATGGCCACAGTGTAAATGCGCAGTGTAGTTACAATCTTAGTGCCACATTAGATCGTTATGATAACATAATATATGCCTTCAGTGATTTCCTGAAGATAAATACTAAAAAACAACACAACTGGAATAGCTACAGCAGTCGCCATCGTCTGATCTCATATGAAGCAAGAGATTGTGATGACATATGATGATGTGTGCAGGTGCTGTAGTGCTGTCCCAATTCGTAGGGGTAAATTTTGAAGCCCTTCCCCTTCACACTCGTTTTTAAGGGCCAAGGGGAAGGGGTACAAAAATAGAATTGGGATTGGGCCTAAATGTGACATACTGCTGGTCTGTGCATACCACAGAAAACATTCAGTGCTGGCTCTTTATTTCTGCATGCGCGCATTTTCTGTACAGTGTAGAGCCGCAAATACAGTATGGCTGGCACTAAACTGTTCTGTACACTGTTGTACAGTCCCCTGACCATAAACCTCTGCATATTATTAAACGAACATTTCAGTCTGCGCCAAAAGCGTGTAGTTAATTTGTCAATACAGAACACAATGGTACTCACAGCGGAGGGAGTTAATATAAATAATATACAGTTGAATTCAGATTTATTAGCCACCTGTTTATTTTTTTCCCAATTTCTGTTTAACAGAGAGAAGATTGTTTTCAACACATTTCTAAACATAATAGTTTTAATAACTCATCTCTAATAACTGATTTATTTTATCTTTGACATGATGACAGTAAATAATATTTGACTAGATATTTTTCAAGACACTTTTATACAGCTTAAAGTGACATTTAAAGGCTTAACTAGGTTAATTAGGTTAACTAGGCAGGTTAGGGTAATTAGGCAAGATATTGTATAATGATGGTTTGTTTTGTAGACTATCAAAAAATAATATAGCTTAAAGGGGCTAATAATATTGACCTTAAAATGTTTTTAAAAAAATTAAAAACTGCTTTTATTCTAGCCGAAATAAAACAAATAAGACTTTCTCCAGAAGAAAAAATATTATCAGACATACTGTGAAAATTTCCTTGTTCTGTTAAACATCATTTGGGAGATATTTTAAAAAGAAAAATAAATTTAAGGGGGGGCTAATAATTAGATTAGATTTAGATTAGATTCAACTTTATTGTCATTACACATGTACAAGTACAAGGAAACGAAATGCAGTTTAGGTCTAACCAGGAGTGCAATAGCAGCAAGTGCAGGATACAGGTATAAGTTACAAAGTGCAGTTATAGAAAAACTATGGTGATATTTACAAATGGATGTACTATGAACATTATATACAGGTTGTGTTAGCTATGAACAGAGATTTACAATAGATGGATAAATGTACAGGTTGCTATTAATAATCAGAAGTGTGCAGATAGATAAACATAATTACAAATGTATATTTACAGTGGGTGTGTACATAATTTACAAATGTACATGTGCAGTAGGTGTGTACAGTTCAAATAAATGAATCAGTGTGATGAATGTGTGCAATTTTTAAATGTGCAAATGTTAAGTAGTGCAGTGATTATGAGGAGTATAAGGTATGAGGAGAGTGGGGGTGTATCAGGGGGGCAAAAGAGACAGTGGGGGGCAGAGTTCAAAAGGGAGACAGCTCTGGGGAAGAAGCTGTTCTTTAGTCTGCTGGTTTTTGTCCGGGGGAGCCTAAAGCGCCTGCCAGAAGGCAGGAGAGAAAACAGTCTGTGAGCAGGGTGAGAGGAATCTTTAAGAATACTGCGTGCTCGGCGCAGACAGTGTTTCCTCTGGATGTCCTCTATGGCTGGCAGTGTGGTCCCTGTGATGCGTTGGGCAGTTTTCACCACCCGCTGCAGTGCCTTACGCTCCGCAACAGAGCAGCTTCCATACCAGACTGTGACGCAGTTCGTCAGGATGCTTTCTTTTGTGCAGCGGTAGAAGTTCACCAAGACGGCTGATGACAGCTGGTTATTCTTAAGTTGCCTTAAAAAAAATAGGCGCTGGTGAGCCTTCTTGACCAGGCTGGAGGTGTTGGTGGTCCAGGAAAGGTCCTTGGAGATGTGGGTCGCCAGGAACTTGAAGGATGAGACAGGCTCGACGGCCATCCCATTGATGTGGATGGGATCATGTGAGCCTGTCCGTCCCTTCCTGAAGTCCACAATGAGCTCCTTGGTCTTGTCGGTGTTAAGGAGCAGATTATTGTTGGTGCACCAAGTGGCCAGATACCCATATAATAACAAGCCCTGTTCAATCTGGGCTCAAATGAACATTGTCGTCGTCTTGATGAACAGCCATAAAGCCAAAAAGAAGAGCAGATTTTACCCTGTGCCCCGTAGTTTTTTACGAGCCAGTCTGAAGCGTGAGTGGTTTCGTTTTCTTGCTTGCGCTCGCCGCTTGTCTATATCTGAAATAACAAACTTCTTGAGCTGATAATAATAACGTGCGCTTGATTATTGACGTGCTTTTGTAACCTGATCCTGTCAGAAACTGACAAACGCGAGAGTGATGTGCAAAAAAACAAAAGGAAAAGCCGGAATAAAGGAGCACATTATTATTACAGCAAACGTGAACAAACTGCCATGTTTAACTATTATCATCACCTTTTGGACTATTATGAACTCAGAATGATGGATTTACTTTCTAACAAGAGGCTACACGTGCTGCTGAAGATTACAGACACATTTAATCATGAGAGGTTTGCGCTGACTGTGGGCTCTATTTCATGTTGTTTTGAACCTAAATAAGGACTAAATGTCTGCTGTGTGTAGTTTTTCTGTAAGTGGTAATATATCGGAGACTGTAAGGGTCTGTATGTGTTCATATATGTTGCATTTATTTATTTATTTTATGTAATTGCAGACGTTACAGTAGGCTATTTCGCACTGTCATTGATCTGCAGTTATAATTAACTCATGTTCATAGTAAAGTTAGTAATAAACATTTATACACAAGTATTTATGTGTGTAAAGCATCTGTTTTGTGAGAAGTGCTTCTCATATGATATGTGAGCGACCCGTACAGCTTTACTTTAGACATTTTCTCGAGCGAAAATGACGTCGACTGCAAGTTTCTGTTGTTCACCACGACCACCAAAAGAGTGCCATTGGTACCCTTTTAGCAGTGGAAACGCAAGCCTGATAAAGGTGACCCGTACCGTACTGTACCAGTCAGTGGAAACGAGCCATAATTGTAGAATGGGCATGGGTGTGGGACACAGAGGACCATCTCAGACAATGGGGTGTTGAAACTGCATTAACATAGAGTAAACTTCATTTACATCTCAATGCAGTAAATTGTATAATGGCCCATTTCCACTGAGTGGTACAGTACCATACGGATCACCTTTATCAGGCTTGCTTTTGCACTGCTAAAAGGGTAACAATCAGCGTGATGTACGACAGAAACGTCATTCTCGCTCAAAGTAAAGCTGTACTGGTCGTTTACATATCAAATGAGAAGCACCTCTCACAAAACAGACATACTGTAAATACTTGTTTATAAATGTTTATTACTAACTTTTCTATGAACATGATTTGATTATAACTGCAGATCAATGACAGTGTGAAATAGCCTACTGTAACGTCTGCAATTATATAAAATAAACAAATAAATGCAACATATATAAACACATACAGACTCTTACAGTCTCAGATAAGTTATCAATTAGAAAAACTACACACAGCATACATTTAGCCCTTATTTAGGTTCAAAAACAGCATGAAATATAGCCCACAGTCAGCGCAAACCTCTCATCTGTATCTTTAATCTTCACCAGCACATGTACCCAGCTAACAAATTTAGGTTGTGAGAATGTTCTCGTAATGTTATCTGTAATATTCCAAGAATGTTGAAATGTCTAGTTTACTTAATGTTGCTAATAGGTTTTTTATGGTTAGCATAACGTTCTTACAACGTTTTTAAAATCAAAATTTCCACCAAAATATAACATTCTAAGAACGTTGAAATGTCCAGTTTGCTTAATGTTGCTAGAACGTTTTTTATGGTTAGTGTAACGTTCTTACAACGTTTTCAAAACCTAAATTTCCACCAAAATAGAACATTCTAAGCATGTTGAAATGTCCAGTTTGCTTAATGTTGCTAGAAAGTTTTTTTATGGTTAGTTAGCATAATGTTCTTGCAACGTTTTTAAAACCTAATTTTTTACCAAAATATAATGTTCTAAAAATGTTTTTTATCAACATTGTGACAACATTTATTAAGTACAAATAATGTCCTGAAGACATTCCAAAAACTTTGTTCTAAGAACATTTTTTTTACAACGTTACAAGAACGTTATGAGAACATTCTTAAAACGTTACATTGATAACATTGTGTGCTAACATTTCCACAACTTTTAAAGAACGTTAGTGAATGTTCTGGGAACGTTCCCTGTTAGCTGGGTACTCTCTGTTAGAGAGTAATTCCATCATTCTTAGTTCATAATAGTCCAAAAAGTGATGATAATAGTTAGACATGGCAGTTTCTTCATGGTTTAGGTTGCTGAAAGAATCATTTGCTCCTTTGTTTTTCCGGCTTCTCCTTTGTTTTTTCGCTCTTCACTTTCATTGTTTTTCCGGCTTCTCCTTTGTTTTTTCGCTCTTTACTTTCATTGTTTTTCCGGCTTCTCCTTTGTTTTTTCGCTCTTCACTTTCATGGTTGTCCATTTCTGAAAGGATTAGATGTCAGAAACGCTTCAATAATTGCGCATGTTATTATCATCAGCTCAAGAAGTTCATAAGTTCATAAGTTCAAATATAGACGCACGGCAAATGCAAGTGAGAAAGTGAAACCGCTCACACTTTAGACAGCCTTGTAAAAAAACTAAGGGGTACAGGGCAGTTCTGCTCTTCTTCTTGGCTTTGTGGCTGTTCATCAAGACGATGATAAGGTTTGTTTGAGCTGGGGTTGACTGTGGCTATTTATTATATGTATATATTATTACAGTGTAATGTTTCGGCTGTGTATTTAAAACATGGCGGTTGCTGTGACGAGTGACGTATCTGTAAACCAATTTTTGCAGACGTGTACCAACCCTTTGCAAAAAGTGGTACGGTACAGTTTGCTTTTAGGTACATTTTGACAGTAGAAATGGCCATAAAAGCGTACCGAACACTCTCAGGGTGCTTTCACACTAGTAAATCGATTCATTTGTTCTGAAACAGGGATTACATTATTACATTGCTGCTCTTTGTTCTTGGTGCGGTTCGCTTTCACACGGCAAAGTTTCTAAACAGACCAAAATAGCTCAAACAAGTCATGTGTGAGTAAACGCTCCTCACAGTGGTCAGAGTTTCACGGTTTATTTTGCAGAGTCCCGCTCAGCTGTCGGAGGTGGTTTGGTGGTGTTTGACAGGGTGCGCGCGACATGTCTGAAGAGCAAGGAGGGATGCGGTGGGGAGGGGTGATGAGAAGGGTACACAACGTATTTTGAGGACCGGGAGGGAGATGCACGATTTCCGGGAGATGATCACTTGTTTGTGGGCATCCAGGAGTCTCGGGAGACTCCCGGAACTTCCAGGAGACTTGGGATGTCTGGAATGACCTCCCGCCCTACTCATAATTCTCTCTTCATATAGCCGCATGCCTATTACATATTCATAAAACACTGATATAGCCGGGCTCGGATCATATTGCTTTCTCACTACAATCGATCCGCTCCAGAGTTCGTTTCAATCAAGCCGAGACCACCTCATTCTCGGAGTGATTGCTTTGGCGTGGATCCGTGCGCGATTGGCCTGTTCACATATGCCAAGCGAACCGAGCTAACTGGGCAAACGCACCAGGTTCCGGAACAAAAGTCTAGGTGTGAAAGCACCCTCAGAAATAAAGGTACAGGAGCTGTCACTGGGGCAAAAAGGTTTCAAAAGGTACTTTTTAGGTACATTTGGCTACTAATATGCACCTTTTTGGTACCACTGTGGACTATTTGGGTACAAATATGTATCTTTTGAATAGGTACTGCCCCAGTGACAGCTCCTGTACCTTTTTTCCTCTAAAAGTGGACCTTTTTGCAGTTATTCTCCTCATTTTGTATTTAATTATGAGATTTAAATACTGCATTTTAGTGAAAACACTATTTTTAGCTGGATTAGCTTGTCGGGTGGTCATCATAACCACACTTTTTAATGTACAAAAATATATCATAATACATGATTAAAAAATATATATGAATCTGTTAAAGATTTTAAAGGGCACCTATGGTGAAAAATCTACTTTTTAAGCTGTTTGGACAGACATATGTGTAGGTATAGTGTATAGGTCGTCATATCAGGGTGATATAAACACACTCAGTCCTTTTTTTTCAATTTAACAACATAAAAACGGTGGACCAATTGGAGCAGTTTTGAGACCGACCGCAACATGACGTAAGAGTGTGGTCCCCCCGCCCACCAATATTGATTGACAGGTGCGCATTACCATATGCTCAGTTTGTTTTCACGTCTGCCATTTTCAGCGTGAGTCAAAGTGACGTCACCAAAGAAACACCCTTGCTCTATTTTTAGATGTAAGGCTCATTGGGCTCAACATTCACCACGTTATTGCTCTCCTCGCCACCAGTGTTTGTGTGTTTTGGTGAGTTTGCATACATGTTTACTTTTCATTGAGTCTTCCGTAAACTATAGCGATTTGCATTTCCCGCGGTCACAGAAGCTCCCTGTCATCTTAACTAGGTGCAGCTGGAAAGTGCGAGCGCGTTGCCTCACGTGCGCCTCACGTTCACTCACTATTCTGCTGCCTAGGTTGCTCTATGGACGCGCTGGCCCTGCTCAGGACACTTCATATTTCTGCCGCGCCACAGAGCGTTATCTGAATAGTTTCATTTTAAATAACATGCGAATGTGCGCGTCTGGTGTGCCGTGTCGTGGCTCTGAGCGGCGCATCCGGTGTATGACCCCCTTTAGTTATAGCCTCAAGCAGGTCGTACACCAGAAGCGCCGCTCAGCGACACGCAGCGTCACGCCATGCAGCGGCATGCATTTCTGAATTCTAAACATAAGTTTCTATCAGATGACACACACCGGCGCCGCAAGTGTGCGATACTTTCAACTGTCATGCGCGTGCCGCGTCGCGGTGCATCCGGTGTGTGATGCCCTTCAGTCAAAGTTAATTCAGTGTGCTTGGTTATTAGTCTCGGTGTAGGCTACAAGCTCTGAGGTTTAAACTAGCACAAAGTTGGCTGTAAAACTATACAAAGACTCATGATTTTGTACTCTCTGCTTGGTCTGTGTCCGAGTCGTACATGTACAGCTGAATGCTGGTCCTCTCACTCATGTTGCTTCTCTCTGTCTGCCTGTCTGTTGCCATACACAAAGCAGGGGAGCTCTTGCCTCCGCCCCCTTGTTAAGTTGGGCGGGAAGTCGAAACTAGTTTTCATGTGAAGCAACACGCCCCTAAAACAGCAAACTGTGTACACGCCCCCAAAATGGCACTTTTTAACACATCATAATAAAAAATCTGAATTGTGTTTTGAACTGAAGCTAAACTGGCACACTCAGAAGAACCATAATATTAATATTACATCTTAAAAAAGGGGTGAAATAGGGGCCCTTTAATTAAAAACCGGCCTATTGTCATTTATTAGGCAATATCGAACTGGCCAGCACATTCAACTTTCCCAGAATGTGGCCATTTGAATAATGAAAATTAAACAATAATAATAATAATGTAGTGGTTTACAATTTGCCTAGCCTAGCTCTCATAAAAAAGTACATTTGTAAATGAATGGATTACAACATTAGCCAAATTAGCATTTCAATTCATTTTACAGTTTTTCTTCATTAGTTTGGCTCATTTCTTGAAACAGGAATTATATTCTCAAAACAACATTGGCAAACCTCCAAACCACTTGGCAATTGTTCACAACAGAATTGATTTTTCTCATTTATTTAATCAAATTGCAAATGTCTAAGTACATCTTTAGCAAATGATTAAGTACATCTAGCCTACATTTAGCACAATTACCAAGTGAATAGATCTAGGTGATCTAAACTGATTGTTGATTCTCAGTTCAATGGATGTTCGCTCCATAATGTGTCAGCGTCATTTCATTGTATAAGTCATCACATGCACAATAGTCTGTTCAGTTGTCGAAATTAGCTAAGAACATAATACCATGAATATAATATATGAATCTGTGGAACATTTGATACATTTATTATAGCATCTGACAGTCAGGTAACACTAGAACTTGACTAACAGAGAAGGAGTTTCACACATCAAAGTCACACAGTCTCACACAGTCACACAGTCTCAGAGACCAATCAAGTACTGTAGGCTGTATATCATTTCCATAGTTGTTTGTTTGTGTGTTTATATTACAGTATATTATGCTGTATACAGTACCTTTATTCTGATGCCTGTTAATTACTTTATGTGTGTGATTGATAATAGTTACAATTTAATTGGCAGTATGAGTGCAATGTATGATGTCAAACCTTGGAGGCTACTCTTAACCTAAAATTCCAACACTATCTCTGTCACTGTTGTAGATCTTTCTGTTTTTCTTGCATGTGTGTGTGTGTATGTGGGAAGTGGGTGTGTTTTGTTTGGGTTCTTCACCGCGTGGTGTGTGTGTGTGTATGTGTGTTTACATTCATCAGCTGGGTGTTCACGTGTTTTGTTGCTACTCACAACACAGGTGTTTGTTATCAGTCACAGCTGTTGCGCGTTCTGTGCGCTATATATGTTCAGTGTTTTGTAGATAGCGTTATCAGTTCGTTGTTTGTTCACTCCTGTGTCTGCTCTCTGTTAGACCCTCTCGCTCGTTTTGGTGGAGGCTCTCCGACATAGCCTGTTTCATTTGGACCTTGTGCACGTCTCCGTTTCATTGATGTTGTTACTACTGCCTGCTCTGAAGACTACGTTATCTGTGAGAGACTTCACCCCCAATCCGCTTCTCTGATGAACTTTACTGTAGGTAAACTTGATGATTTCCTCGAGAGCTGCTCCATAGCGCGACCTTCCCCTTCCCTTGATATCTGGTGAGATATCCATGAGAGACTGCTATACGACATTGGTTCACGGATAAACCTTAATCGCTGTTTGGCGTGTCGTATTCTGGTGTGAGCATCCTTGCCCTACACTATATCTGGTGAGATCAATACCAGTTGTGACTTTAAATAAATCATCTTGTTTTCACTTGCATTTGGGTCTCCTGTGTATATCTTTGTGACAATCTCACGGCAATACGTAACTTTTTGATTTAGTGGCTAATTCCAATGAATTTTGTACAATCTCATTCATACAATTTAGTATGATTTGCTCATCCGCCAATGATGGTTAGGTTTAGGGGTGGGGTTGGGTGCCATGCCTCCTTTTTAAAATCATACATTTACGTACAACTGAACACGTACGAATTAGCCACTGAACTGACAAAACGTAAAATAGTTATGTTTCCTCGTGAGATCAGAGTGAAAATCCTTATTTCTTATAATTTTTTAAATCTTATCAATTTATTTTATTTAGCTTTTTACACAATTGCATTCCGTCAAAAGACAAAAAAACTGTTCAGTAACCATTTTCAAAAACTGGGCTAAGACTGAAAGGTGGACATGAGGGATATTTTAATGGTCCTCTGTCATAGTGACGAAACATCTAAACATTTTGACTTGCAGTGCTTACGCAATACAAAAGGGACAAATGATTTTGGGGGCACTGACTGTTTAAATGAGAAGGAAATTTAGTTTTGACATATGAACGAACAGTTTTGGGAAAGATACAAGCTTTTGCGAGTGACCTACAGTGTTGTGCTGAACAGTAAGACTGTTTTGCACAACAATCTTAGGCCTAGTTTCACAAACAGCGCTTAGATTAAGCCAGAACTAGGCCTTCGATAAATTAGGCTATTTAAGCCACTGTGGTGAGGGGGCGTGGCCGAGAGCCGTGGGAGTGAAATGAGGCCCGCCACAGATGACATACAGCTGTGGCGCGCACCTGCCTTCAATCCCACGGAAGGAGCTCTGGACTATAAGAGGAGGAACGATGGCAGAGGAGAGAGAGAGAGGACCGGGCCCGGACATATTGTTTTACTTTTGCTTTCAGTTTGACTGCAGTCTCCGTGAGGAGCTGCCGTCCGTTTGTTTTGATTTATTTTATTAATAAATATTTATTTAAAAGTCCGTCGGTTCTCCGCCTCCTCCTTCCCGGCAGCCAGGTGGCCGTAAACTTCATTACAGTGGTGCCGAAACCCCGGGAGAAGGAGGGACATGTCGTCCAGTTGCCCTCGCCGCTGAGGAGGAGGGCGAGTGTTCGGGAGTTAATCCGAGTGGGGGAGAAACCCGTTCGTCTGCCAAAGTGACGGGGCGGCCTAAGGCTGGCGAGGAAGGATCTGCCTGCTGCCGTCTCCCAGGATGGGGAGGAGCAGGGGACGCGGGGCTCCCCACCGGATGGGAAAGAGCTGAAGGGAGCCATCCCAGAAAGTCCGGGGGGAGTCGTCGCGATCCGCCATGACGCCGAAGCGGGAGCGGAGCAGGAGACCAAAAAATGCCGCCACCAGCCAGGAGAACCGCCGCCAGCTCCAGAAGACGGACGGGTGGATAGATTCCTCCACAGGGCTCCCAGCATGTCGTCACTTCTCTCAGTTGGTTAAGGACCGAGTGGCAGCGTGTCTGGAGAACCGAACCCCAATTTTTTTTTTTTCCTCTCTGTCTACTCTGTCTTTCCTCTTTTTTTCTCCATCTCCTTTTCTCTCGGCAAAAAATGACACTGACGTATTTTAAGACATCTCACTGCAAGTTATTTTGAGTGGAGACAGCTGAAACATGCAATTTAATCTTGACTAGCCTTAAACCTTGTTTGTGAAAACGGGGGTTAGAGTATTGAGAATGTAATTCCTGCTTCAAGAAATGAGCCAAACCAATGGAGAAAACTGTAATACAGGCCACTTTTTGGTGCTTCACACCTTTCTGTTGGTCATTTTTATTTCAAAAATTAGTTCCAGGATTTACAATAAAAGTTATTTGTAAAACATTTTCTCTATTTAAAAGCAATACAATAAGTCAGTAGTGAAAGATGACTTCAAGTCAGATTGTATGTTTTCATGAACAGCTGGATGTTGAACTCATGAAAAATAATTGTTTGTGTTGGTCAAAACCAGTGGTGTGAGAACTACTGAAAAACCATACTTAAGTAAAAGTACCATTACTTGCCTTAAAATGTAGTGCGAGTAAAAGTATCTGCTGTAAATATTACTCAAAATATGAGTAAAAAGTAGACCTTTCAAAAGTACTCATGAGTAGTGAGTATTACGCTGTGAACGGTCGATGCATTAATTTGTGCATGTGTGTGTGTGAAAACGTAACATTCTGTAGTGCATTTAGTGATTGTTTAAGGTCATTTGAGGATTTCAGTCATCATACTGTTGACATCTGCTGCCATCTCATCATTAACATGCAGTCTAAACAGTCTCTCAGTCAATGCGTGTAATGATATTGTCATGAGGTTGCTCCGTATAATGCGATTTTCTTTGTGCGATTTGGCTAGATGGCAATCACAGAACTGATTATTCTACTTCTAGTACTTCACCTCTACTTCTCTGCTAGCCAATCCCCATAGACAAGATAAATAATAAAGTAGTGACTGCAGGTTGAAGGAAAGTAGTGGAGTAGAAGTACAGAAACTGCACTAAACGTACTCAAGGGAGAGTAAAAGCACACATTTATAAAACTACTCAGAAACTACAATTCCTGAGAAAAACTACTCAATTAATTTCGTAATTCACAGAATATATAGACAGCAGCTCGTTGTGTTTTTCTGGT
>CAIGQZ010032468.1:1324343-1336669 GCA_903798205.1 Danio tinwini
TGAAAAGCTAGTGTGGACGTGGATCGTTTTCATTCTAAAACGCCGTTTTAAAACTAAAACGTATTCGTGTAAATTCGTTGGGCCTAAGGCTGACACACTGACGTTAGTCATGCATTTGCTCTGAACGGGGGTAGTTAAATAATATATATATGTCATATCACCGCCTCTTACGATTAGCTAATCGCAATGTTTCAAACCGATTTTCAAATCGATTTTAATTAATCGCACAGCCCTATATTGAACACCGGTTGTAGTAATGATACAGAGGTTTCAGAAATTAGGTCAATTATTTTTGTAATGATTTTAGGTTTACTTTGTCTGAGATTTTACTAAAAACAACTAAAGAAGGCATGAAATTAAATCATCATGTCCAACAACATCACTGTAAACCCAAATACTCAAAATAATTTAATTGAATTTGTATAAGCTCAATTTTCTAAAACAGGTCTACTAACTCGAATAGTTTAAGTTTGTGTGACTTTTTTTATAGGTTTTGAGTGAATTAAACTTATTATTTTTGATTAACGGAAACAACTTGCTCATTAACTAAGTGCCACTTAGGAGTATACTCTAACTTTACTTGTCAATGTCAATTGTATTTATATAGCACTATTAAACACAACCAAAGGTTAACCAACGTGCTCCACAATACAAATCACAAAGATAAAGATATAAAATAAGACTTTTACTGTAAAAAATAAGATTTTTTTTGTAGTTTCAACGTGCTGTCTGCGTATGACATCAGTAACCATTGTGAGTGTGGTGAAGCAATTTTTTTGTCCTTTTTTAAATTACATTATATACATCTAAATAGGCTAAAATAAAATAGAAACATAATTTTCCTATGAAGCTTGGGTGTTCATAAATTTAGCTTTAAAAATCATTTTGTAAGAAAAATATTCTGTTAAAATTTTAAATACACAAACATTCTAGCCAAAACAGCTGGTTTAATGTGAGCCCAAAATAAAATATTCTATTATATATCTATTATATATACAGAATCATATATAGAATAGGCCTTTATTACAGGCAGTAAATATTATAAATTATAAAATAAACGTTTCTGCTGATGTTTCTGTGACATTTTATTGGCTTACGAGGCTCAAGTGCTCCAAGGTCAGCGTGAGACTTTTGCGACATTGTGGGTACGTGCAATACTTTACTTTTGGTGCCACAAAATACTGGAGTGAGTGAGGAGGATTTCAGCTTCAAGCTGTCGGCAATTATCAGCACCACTGTGTCACGGTAAGTGTTAAATGCATTATAAACATGGTCTTATTTAGTGAACAGTTTATTCTAGGCAAAACTTTGAATAGCGTTCACCAGTTACGTATATTTGTATTCAAAAGTAATGGATGTCTCGCGAGGAATAACCGATGAAGTGGGCCTGGTACAAACAATCGGCAAAGCATATGTCACACATTAGCTATCTTGTATATAATTTTTGGACGAATCGTAGTCTATATTTCTGCTTGTACGACATTAGGCGCTTAGATTGTAATGTCCACGCATGACACGCGATTTAAAAATAAACATCTAGTGTTGCCAGATGTAGCTGACTGATTCCGGCCCAAAAACTATCCAAAGCCTACAGAAATTCAACCGCCCTGTAATCTGGAGACGATATCTGGGGCTGGGGGGCACGCCGTTGCAAAACCGCCCAAATGTTCTCTACCCGCCTATGTCATTTTTTACCCGCACAGTCAAATTCAAAACCGCACAATCTGGAAACACTGAATCCGTCAGCTTTTAGATGTGTCCCATTTCAGAGGCTGCGTCCTCTGAAGGATGTAGACTTCAATGGTGAGTGCCTCTTTAGTAAGACATGTCATAGTCTTTTTGTTTTTTTAACATGTGTGTAGATATCCAAGTCAAATAAACCTACTTCAAACATTTAATCCAGATCTTTTAAAAACGTCCTGCCGTTGTCAGTGCGCAATGAATCTTGGGATGTTCGAGGCCGCGAAGGATCCACTGGTTGTATCCTTCGTTACCTGGGAAACGAAGGACGTATTTTTGAGGCTGCGTTTGAATTTTTTTGAAATGAGACCGCCTTCGGCGCTGCCATAATACCTTGCACTTCGAATGCATCCTTCGGAGGACACAGCTTTTGTCTGGTGTGTTAAAAAACTATATAACTTGGAAAACACACTTTCCCCAATGTGTGCCATAGATACAAACTTGGGAGTTGGAGAGCACGTGTCATTGTAGAAATGTGTCTAAACAGTTTAATATATTTTAAAGGGCACCTCGGTTACCCCTTTTTCCAGATTTAATATAAGTCTTTTGTGTTCCCAGAATGTGTCTGTAAAGTTTCAGCTCAAAACACCCATCAGATTATTTATTAGAGCTTTTACTAGATGGTGTTTTATAGTTCTCAATGATTTTTTTTTTTTTTGCTGTTTTTGTGTGCTGCGCCTTTAAGGCTAGTCCTCCCCGCCCATCGTTTCCACGTGCCTGCCGCGCGTGCCTCAGTCTCCGCCCTTGGCTGCCTCAGACAACAGACAGACATGAAGGAAGCAGATCTCACAAAAAGTTTGTGACAAAAACTACAGTAAAAGCTTTATCAATGATTATTTGGTGCATTTGTTGATTAGTCACACACGATGTCGTTACAAAGTTCACGCACACACACACACACAGACAGCGCAGACACACGCACATACATACAGCGCACGGGTTTAGCTTTGCACTGTCTTTACACACAAATGTGACAGGATACAGGTTAATATCCACTGCTGTATGGATATCTGTTACGTTAATGTACAAAATAAACCTGATTTAACATCCACAAACCGGGATTGAAGCATCTTTTATTATTGTTCTGACACGCGGCTGTGTTGATGAAGTAAAGCTGAAGTAAATCTCTGTAATTAATTACACACATGCACTGTTTTAAAACATTTTAAACTTGTCAAACTCACTCTTGATCACATTTGAGGATGATCCTAAACTGAACAGACCTTTTTTTTAGGATTTGCGCACGTCCTGTCTTGTGGATATGAAACCTTACTACGGAGACATGTTAATACGCAGCTGTCAATCAATATTGGTGGGCGGGGGGACCGCACTCCTATGTCAAGTTGCGGTCGGTCTCAAAACCGCTCCCATTGGTCCACCGTTTTATGTTGTTAAATTGAAAAAAAAGGACAGGGTGTGTTTATATCACCCCAATATGACAGTATATAGACTATACCTACACATATGTCTGTCCAAACAGCTTGAAAAGTAGATTTTCACCATAGGTGCCCTTTAAGTCTAATATGGCAAAATGATTAACTGTTACGCTTTCAAGTTGACTGATAACATCTCTTTATACATAAAACAGTGCTGTGGTCCACAACAATCACATTCTGGCTTAATATTTAACAGCCACAACTGTATTAAATAGCAGTCCCCTTTTTGCTTGGGGTAACATCAACATAAATACCTTTTCTGTTTAATTGAATGATTTAAAAACTGCTGAAGGCTTTACATGTTTCATTACTGGATAAATAATCCCAATTTCTCAAACAAATTATTCGGTGATAATTCATATTTATTCATTACTTGTCGTAAAAACATAATTGTTATAAACTTCCATGCAAAATGTGATCTTACAGAATATAGAATACATGAACGTTTCATTCGAGATCTTTTAACAATCAACTGTGTAGCTCAAGTGTTAGCAGTATTCTCTGGTCATGGTCATGTAACCTGTTTGTTGACTTGTACTCAGATTTTTTTTTTTTGGGAGCTATACACTTTCTAACATTTAATTAAATTTTTCTTTTAGGTTGTTGGCTTTAATTTGACTTTGTTTCTTTTACTGACATGCTGCAAATATTTAAGCGCTACAGACTGCAGCATAGCCACTTTTCCTGCGTAAGCCCCCTTCTATAGGGGCAAGATGAGAAGAGCTGGATGTCCAGAGATCACTGTAAATGCTGGAAAAAGAAGCAGAATGAATCCTGAAAATGAATCTTCACATTCTAATATTGAAAGACCCGAACAAGCAGAAGTAAACTTTTTGCCCAACTTTCCCCAAGGAGAACGTTGTTGATGAAATGAAGAAAGCTAAGAACTTATCAATTATAAAAAAGATGATGCAAACAACCTTTGCCCTGTGGCGACAGACCATAGTGAAGACATGCCCACCAGTAACAGAGCTCATGGAACTCTGGCCTGGACTTAAAAGGAAATCTGAGGTAACAAGGGGTAACACTTTGTTTCTGTTATTGCTTTTATTTATTTTCTGTTATTCAGGGGCTATTTTCTGTGAGGGGGTAGTAGATTAACCAGGTTCACATAATGAATATGGCTGTGTTCTCTGTCTGTGTGTTTTAAAATGTAGGTGTATGCAGAGTTCCAACGTATTACAAACCAGAACCTGCCCAACATGTTCTACTCTGAGCTTAACTGACCTCTTCCTAGCCTGTTCAGCCAAAAGGCAGCCAGAAACGGGAAGACATCAAATACTTTAAGTGAAATCTTAAGAATCCATGATGAACAGGTAAAAATATTGTAAATTTTATAGGCTAAAACTTAATTAAAATGTTGAAGGTTTAAAAACGTTTGAAAAATTGGATGATTCAAATGAACAATACTTTTGTATTTTGAACACTACAACACTAAAAACAATTTGAACACTTTTTTTGGTATTTGTCTGGTTTTGTTTATCTGATTATATTGTTCAACATTTACAGTTCAATTATATACTATACTATACAGGGAGTGCAGAATTATTAGGCAAGTTGTATTTTTGAGGATTCATTTTATTGAAGAACAACCATGTTCTCAATGAACCCAAAAAACTCATTAATATCAAAGCTGAATATTTTTGGAAGTAGTTTTTAGTTTGTTTTTAGTTTGAGCTATTTTAGGAGGATATCTGTGTGTGCAGGGGACTATTACTGTGCATAATTATTAGGCAACTTAACAAAAAAACAAATATATACTCATTTCAATGATTTATTTTCACCGGTGAAACCAATATAACATCTCAACATTCACAAATATACATTTCTGACATTCAAAAACAAAACAAAAACAAATCAGTGACCAATATAGCCACCTTTCTTTACAAGGACACTCAAAAGCCTGCCATCCATGGATTCTGTCAGTGTTTTGATCTGTTCACCATCAACATTGCGTGCTGCAGCAACCACAGTCTCCCAGACACTGTTCAGAGAGGTGTACTGTTTTCCCTCCTTGTAAATCTCACATTTGATGATGGACCACAGGTTCTCTATGGGGTTCAGATCAGGTGAACAAGGAGGCCATGTCATTAGTTTTTCTTCTTTTAGACCCTTTTTTGCCAGCCACGCTGTGGAGTACTTGGACTGGTGTGATGGAGCATTGTCCTCCATGAAAATCATGTATTTCTTGAAGGATGCAGACTTCTTCCTGTACCACTGCTTGAAGAAGGTGTCTTCCAGAAACTGGCAGTAGGACTGGGAGTTGAGCTTGACTCCATCCTCAACCCGAAAAGGCCCCACAAGCTCATCTTTGATGATACCAGCCCAAACCAGTACTCCACCTCCACCTTGCTGGCGTCTGAGTCGGACTGGAGCTCTCTGCCCTTTACCGGTCCAGCCACGGGCCCATCCATCTGGCCCATCAAGACTCACTCTCATTTCATCAGTCCATAAAACCTTAGAAAAATCAGTCTTGAGATATTTCTTGGCCCAGTCTTGACGTTTCAGCTTGTGTGTCTTGTTCAGTGGTGGTCGTTTTTTAGCCTTTCTTACCTTGGCCATGTCTCTGAGTATTGCACACCTTGTGCTTTTGGGCACTCCAGTGATGTTGCAGCTCTGAAATATGGCAAAACTGGTGGCAAGTGGCATCTTGGCAGCTGCACGCTTGACTTTTCTCAGTTCATGGGCAGTTATTTTGCGCCTTGGTTTTTCCACGCGCTTCTTGCGACCCTGTTGACTATTTTGACTGAAACGCTTGATTGTTGGATGATCACGCTTCAGAAGCTTGGCAATTTTAAGAGTGCTGCATCCCTCTGCAAGATATCTCACTATTTTTGACTTTTCGGAGCCTGTCAAGTCCTTCTTTTGACCCATTTTGCCAAAGGAAAGGAAGTTGCCTAATAATTATGCACACTTGATATAGGGTGTGGATGTCATTAGACCACACCCCTTTTCATTACAGAGATGCACATCACCTAATATGCTTAATTGGTAGTAGGCTTTCGAGCTTATACAGCTTGGAGTAAGACAACACGCATAAAGAGGATGATGTGGTCAAAATACTCATTTGCCTAATAATTCTGCACTCCCTGTGTATATATATATATATATATGTTTTGTTTATATCATTACAGGAGTTCCATGACGTGCACATTAAGTGTGTCACTGTTCTTCATGCCCTTCCTGTGTATCTACGTAAGGAAATCACTAGGTTTTTAAGGACCTGCATGGTAAGTATTAAAAAAAAACATCACATTACCACACTAAACAGTTCTTATACATACGCACATACATGCTTACTCAAATTCAGTCTTTCCAACCAAATAGTTTGTGCGATTTCTTTTCTTTGACCTCACTGTAAAATAATATTAGCACTAGATTGCTTTAAGCAAAATTAAGTGTTTTTTTTTACACAGTATAAATTTCTGTTTTAAATTACTGTTTGCTAGGCTGACTTAACCGATCTTCTGTTTCTGCTTTAACATTTTATCTTACTGGACACTGATGAGCTGATAATCTGATGAGCCAGAGCTTTCAGATGTTGCAGTGGACCTCTTCACAGTCGTCAAAGATAATGACACAAGTCCAGTTCCCTTTCAACCTGTGAAAAACTGTTGTCATTGAGAGTGAGATTGTAGGCAGCCTCTCCAGATTTGCTGATGCCTTCCTGGTAATGTTTGGACTGATCTATGCACTACACCTCAGCTATCCCAGGGGACTGACCAACACTCTTGAATTCATTCAAAAGATTTTACTTTGTCTTGACGAGGGTAAACTGTCACATAAGTTACAGAGTCTCAAAAATGATTTGAAGCGAATGTAGAAATATATTGGAAAAATTACTAAGGCAGTAGTTGAATGTAATTTGCTTTTGTGAAATGTTTTTTCCCCCACAATGTGCACAGCCTGCCTTTTGGATTTAATAAAAGTTCATGCAGGCTCGTGAATTTGTAATGTCAGATGTGTGGTCTTAAATCTGCTTTTCAGGTTTTACCCTTTTAAATTAACACTGCAGTGTCAAATTTAGTTCTGAGGCTTTGATTTTTGAGTATTGTCTTTTAAATGTTTTGAGTTACTTGTACTTAAAACAAAAAGAAAAAGATACTAATAAATGTTGAGATGATTCAACTTAAAAGTGGTTCTTTGTGTACTTGTTTTTTTGAGTAATGTTAACTTAATGCCTTAAGAATGGGTAAGCTAAATTTTAAGTCACTGTAACTTAAAATATTTAAGTTGATTTCATAACAAGTTTTAATTTACTGTAATGAAAAGGTCTAAGTAGCATGTAATCAAAATATTTAAGTTTTGAAAGCCTTACTTTTAATGAACTTAAAAAATTTAAGGCAACGAGTTGCATCAAAATTTTTGAGTTCTGCTTATTTGGGTTTACAATGATGACAACAACAAAAAAAAGGTACACATCAACACATTATTCTTTTTCTGTGTGTGTATTGGGTGTTAAGGTATGAGGTGGGATAAAACTTAATCTTAAATACAATTTTAAGTAAAACATTTCAGAGAAGCACAAATTATTTCATTAATTATTACTAAATTAAAAGTTATTAGCTTTAACATGATTCACTTCAATTTAAACCGATGCTGTAGTTTTGTTGTAGTAATATTAAAATTTATATTGGTGGCAAATTGATTGTAAAAAAACGTGATGGGGCATTGAAATTATATTCAGCAGTTGTCATGTATTTGTTGCCTTTTTACAAACAAATGCAGCACATTTCACAATATTAAGCTTAAATTTAAAAAGACCTTATGCCTCTTTGGGTTGGCGCTGAATACATTTATAATCTGTATATCCTGCATTTGGCATTCTGATGTGATGTAAGAGATGGCTGGCTTGGTGGATGTAATACATCCGAGTTTCATTCATACTACTCGCATTCATGCTGTATTAAACATACTTTTCTAACAAACATGTAATAAATTCATCTTCAAATGTACTACCTACTCGAGCAGTAGGCGATTTCAGGCACAGCCTTTGACTTTAATCTTCCTGCCATCTCCCATTTTCAAAATAGTTCTACATAGGAAGTTTAATATAAGCTTAAACTTACAAAAAAGAGAGGGGGTGTTATAATTGTTGTAGGAAACATTGTGGCCAATCAAACACAGCCTGAGGCATGCATATTAATCACTCTGTGTTTTGTTCTGACTGGCCTGATTTACACCTGGGGTCCGTTCTTCGTACGTGGATTATTAAATTAGCTGGATTTGGTTATTGATGATTTAGTATGTGCCGAATGCTGATATTTTCTGTAGAAAATATGTAGTTATCTACAGTAGTATAACCTATAGATTACAAACAATTGGGAAAATAGTAAAATAATAAAAAATATATATATATATACATAATAATAATTAATATTATATAATTAATAATATTTATATACATATAAGTTTAAAATATATATAAATAAAACCTATGCAATCTGCACTCCAAAATAAAAGTACATAAAGGGCAGGTTCTCCCCTAGGGGATCAAAGAGAACATTTATTAATATGGACTTTTTAGACACAAACAGATACTATTTTAAGGTACTGACCCAGCTTTCGTACGATGTCTGTACAATAATACACATGCACAATATTTGACTGTTTTTGTTTGTTTGTTTGTTTGTTTTATAATAGAAAAATAATTCATTCAGTGATGCATGTTTTGACTGCTAAAATGACGGTGATTTGATGCTTCACAAAAGTTCCAGACACTTTTACTGATATCAAAATTAATTTAAATTCCTTACGCTGATTAAGAAACTTGAATAGGCCTAGGCTACTATAATGAAGAAAATCGGATCTAAAACGTAAAACTATGTGAAAATAAATTGCTAAATACTCTTGACACATGTCAAATCATCATAAATCATTTTAGCGAGGTATGAAGAACAGACCCCTGAAATTTACACTCGCAGGATTTGCAAAAAGTTAATTTAAATTAAAAGTTAAAAGTTAATTTAGATGAGCCAATATAAAAAAAATTGCAGTAAAGTAACTGTGACGTGCGGCCACACATCGAATCTGAGGTCTGATCTCATCTCTCTCGCTGTCATTCAGACATCGATACGGAGACGCTGCACAAGTCAAGTCACAAAACAGAATAGCTGAACCCTTTGCGAAATCTGTCAAAATACAGCACTGAAATTAACAGGTATAAATATCTTTGAGCCAAAAAGTCTCTATAGGATGTACAATTTGTGTAGCCTAATAATTATATTAATTCGAAAACCAAAATAAGCAATTCATTGCATTTTTAGTTGGCAAAAAAATATACGGAAACAAAAAAAAAATTGAAAGGTGGCTAGTTTGTATTAATGTGTTTCCAAGAGTTCACACTTAGCTGATGATTGATTATAAGCAAGTTTGGCATGCTGTCCCGGGAGAGAGCCCTGAGCTCAAAAGGTCCTTGAGCCCTGGGCTCCCTCCCGTTTGCAGGGCGAGAGGGGAGCTTTGAGCTCAGGTAGATCTCGAGAACCCCCCCCCCCCCTTTTGTAAGAGTTGATGACAGAAATAATTGCTACGGAGAGATATGCTGATGGGTAAAAGTTTGACTAGTGCTAAATTTAGATTGTTCAATTAACTTGTAGTGCATGTTTTTGGAACGTGGGAGGAAACCTGGAGAACCCCGGGGGAAACCCACGCAAGCACGGGAAGAACATGCTAACTTCACACAGAAACGACAGCCAGTCTGTTAAAGGACTTGAACCGGTGACGTTCTTGCTGTGAGGCCGCAGTGCTAGTCACTGGGCCACCGTACCGCCCTATGAAAGGAAAAGAGGTGGAGTAGGGGTGGAAGGGGGGATTCTTCAAACGAAGATGACTGTAGTAAGAAACCCTGGCTCTTTATAGTGGGTTAGAAATCGTCTGATTGGTTGGTCATACATGGTTAATGCATGACCAGCCGTGTTCAATCATAATCACGTGATCCTCTCGAAATTTGTTTATAAAAATACTTCACTTAATATTAATAAAAATATGCTTAGCCTATTTATGCTTAACGGTTATATGCGCTGCCAATAGGCTAGCCATTCAAAAAATATGATTTTACTGTGTACTGGGTTATAATGTATATTTTACAATAAAAACTAAATGTAGCATGTCTCACTGTCATTTTAAATACGCAAATCATAACAGACCAGAGCTGCCTAGTCTATGCAGTGTGTAGCCTAAACTTGCAGGAAGGTGTTTTTCAATAGTCATATTGCGCACCATGTTATTGAACTCTAATATCTTTGAGGGAGATAATGTTACCCGATAGCCTATATTAAACTGAGAGATTTTAAAAATAAAAGGCGTTTTAAAAAAGGAACAACACGCAAATTGGCAACAAATGGCCCCTTATGCAGCTCATGTCAACTGCAGCTGGAGAGAGAGAGAGAGAGCGTGAGAGCGCGCAAGCTCAAAGCCGGTATAACCAAAAGAAAGATCATATCGTTATAAATATTACATTAACAATACTAATCGAAATATTTATACTTTTACATGAAGGGTTTATTGAGATTGTGTGATCTGTATAGGCTGTCTGATCTTTAGGCTACAGAAGCTGTAAACTGACGCGCGCGGTAACCGCAGCGATGTTCAGCTCTGACGAGGCACTTTTATTTAGCCTGTAGTCTTTTGTTTTTTTACATAATGTTCCATTACTTAATGTATTTAATTTTTTTATTTATAGTTTATATATAAAATGAGTTCTAGCTTGTTTAGGAGAATTATAGAGGAACTTTTATTATGTAATCACTATATAATCTGCCACTATTAAATTATAGATTATTAATAAAATACACTTATAGAAATACATGGATTCAAGAGATGCAGAGGAAACACACAGACATGCAGGGTTTTATAATTGAGGGCCTTATAATTGAAGCACAACAGGTCATGCGCCTAAGAACATTCAGACAGAGCGCATGCAATACATTTAGGTAAATGCATGTATTGACCAAAACAAAAACAACCCTCACTAAAATAGCATACATAAACTAAATAATTTGGAAACCACACGATCATATGCAAACACATGATTGTAAGCACATGCTACATGACCTTTAAGATATGTAAAAACAGAAAAACATACAGCCATTAATTAAAAAGCTAGGATCCTATTGGAGCCAGGAGTAGGGTGATGTTACATCATGCCTCATGATAACTATGCATAAGTAACTGTATATAAACTGTGGGTTTTTGAACATTGGGAGGGAGAGAGCTCGATCGACCATCTATGCTGTAACAATAAACTGCTTCAACTTGAGAACTTCGAAGACCTCAGCTTCTTTTTTGAAACCTAGAAGAAGTTTGTCGAGATCCAGTGCAACTTTTCCTCAACACTTGTTTAGCTGTGATCATTATGCCAGGATCATATTTCATATTGGGTTTATTCTTCTGCAGCTAAATTGATTTCTGGATGGTGCCGTAGGATATGCATGTTGGTTGTGTTGCCTGTCACTTGGGGAAGCTTCTTAAAGCAGTTTCGGCAAATTGTGTGGGTCTTGTCGACTACACGATTTCCATCCTTTATCTCCACCGGGTAGCCGAAATGTTGCCATACTACTTACCTAAATGAGGAGAGGGGGTCTGCAATCTCTGGGTTGGTTGCCATGTTTCCTCACGTTCTTCTTCAACTAGCTCAACTTTTGCAGGCAGGCATCACATGATTGGAAAGGTAGTCACGGGGTGTGTCACGATTCTTCCTTATCACAATCGTGAGTGTCGCGATTTCGGTTTCATATCGCATATCGTTACAGCCCTACTTCATTGTAATTATACAACAAGAGTTTTAAAAGTAATGATTGGAAGATCAGCGCACCTTGCTCATGTAATGAGATAATTCCTGAGGTCCACTGAACCTGAAAACACCAAAACCACTAAAGTGATCTCGATTTCATGTAGTGGTTGTCTACTTGAACTTTTTTATATAATTAATTTAAAATGCAGTATTTTTATTTTTATTCCAGGCCTGATGGAGGAGAGAAATCATGATGTCCAAATGAGAGAAAAAACCCAATCGTTAAAGACAAAAGACAGAAAACGCTTCACCTGCATTCAGTGTGGAAAGAGTCTGGCAAGGAAAGGGAATCTCAAGAGTCACATGAGGATCCACACTGGAGAGAAACCATTCACATGTTCTCAGTGTGGGAAGAGTTT
>CAIGQZ010032468.1:1342731-1353530 GCA_903798205.1 Danio tinwini
CAGTGCAAATACAACGACAGTGTAAAATACAGACAGTGCAAAATACAACAACATACTCACAAGAAAGAAACAAAACAGTGTAAATTTGGCAATGTGACAGTGATGCGTACGATGGATAGGTGTACACATAGTTGTAGGCAGTATTGTTTAAGTATGGATCGGTTAAAGTGCAGTGCATGCTACATCTTTATGGTGTGCAGTGTGGGGTATGGGAGAGTTTGTGTGGGGTGTGTTAAGTGTGTTAAGTGGGGTGTGTTAATGCTGTCCTGATTGACAAGAATCCCAACATTTCTGCCATTTCTTATTGCATGTTTCCAAAATCAGACGTTTCCCTTCTGTTCTACTGAGTGTAATGTTTTCCATGGGACTCTTCTCTTCTTTAGATGTTTTATGGCGGCTTGCAAACCAACATTAAAGGTGCACTACCGTCATCTGCCGGACTGGGGTGTGAAGCACTGATAGGCATTTTATTATATTTATTATTATTATAATTTTAGTCCTGTAAGCTAGACTGTTCGTTTTCCTTTAGTATAGTATTTTACTATTTCCAGCATTCAATTGCTCCATTGCTACCGCAACACGAATAGTCGTTTGAGGAGTGTAAACAAACAACAAACATGGCGGGCGCCAATCCCAACCGTCAAGTAGAGAGGCTAAGGTACAGTAGTTTGACTATTAATTATTATCTAGCCAACTGGAAAAGATTTAAATCATGTTTTCTGTGTTAAATTTCATCTGCAACAACAATAATGACGTGTTTGGACATTAACTTCTTATAGTCTCATAATTGTCCAAAGACCTGAGGAGATTTTTCTGCATGAAAAACTCGTGAATGGCAGATTAACCTGCTGCTGAATCTACAATATGGTAGGCAATGGGCAATTTCTGCGGAGAATTTTGGTAAAAATCTGCGGCTTTCTGCTGGATTATTTTGGGAGTATCAAAACTAAAACCTTAATATGTGAAATAAAAAATAATGTCTTTTAAACTTTTATTTAATAGTTAAAATGCAAGTCCAATTAGATTCACTTTATTTGGTAAACAAAGCAAGTCTCTTATATAATATATATACTAAAAGACAGAAAATATTACTGTACAAACTGCATTGTACATAAAACAGATGAACATTTTTATATTAGTCAATAATATTACTGTAATTAATTAAAAAACTGAATAAATATAGATTTACACACATTTACTCAAGTAAATAAACAGAATTAATGATGGCCTTAAAATCTGCAGAATTTTGTGCATGCAGATTCCGTTTGGGCTTAGTAATGGGGTATGTATTATGCACACGCAGACTTTTAATTTTCAGCCAGCCAGCCCCAGGCTTCCTGTGAACTGTCTTTTTTATTATAAAACCCATAAAAAGAAAGATTGTTTTTGAGAAGGCCAAAATAGACCCAAGCATTTAAACACACGCGCTGTGGGAAGCAGCAAGTGTAATGTAAAAGGATGACAAGATATTTCTGTTTTTAGCACTCCTCAGATTTTTATTTAGTTTAACAACAAAACATCAGTAAATAGCGTTATTCAGCCTAGCCTGCTTTACTGAGGTAAAGTTGGTTTTATATTCACATTTAGGGCTGCACAATATTGGAAACATCTGATCTTGCTATTTAGTTTTTCTGCGATATTAATTGCGATAAGAACATAAATGAATCATTTCACCAGATCACGTGAATAACTCAATTTGGAAAGCACTCATAATTTTACATTGATTAGGATGATTTTGTATGCCAAATAATCTGTATAAATTCAGTTGCATTTTGGTGTCTAACTGTATTCGAGTATACGTTGAATAAGCAAATTAAACTGCATAGTCTTCATTGTGTAGAAGTTAAATGCAATACATTTTCATTCATTTTCTTTTCGGCTTACTCCCTTTATTAATCTGGGGTTGCCACAGCAGAATGAACCGCTAACTTATCCAGCATATGTTTTTACGCAGCGGATGCCCTTCCAGCTGCAACCCATCACTGGGAAATACCCATACACACTCATTCAGACAAATTCACTATGGACAATTTAGCTTACCCAATTCACCTATAGCACATGTCTTTGGACTTGTGAGGGAAACCAGAGCACTCGGAGGAAACCTACGTCAACACGAGGAGAACATGCAAACTCCACACAGAAATGCCAACTGACCCAGCCAAGGCTCGAATCAGTGACCCTCTTGCTGTGAGGCAATCGTGCTGCTCACTGCGCCACCTTGATGCCCCCGCAATACATTTTCATTGTTGTAATTTCTTGTACACAAATTATTTAAAGGTCTTAAAAACAAATCAAACGGGGTGGAGTAACAACTTCTTTAGAGAAGAATCCCATAATTTATTTGTGCAAATTATACTGTTTTACACGCATAAAAAAAGGTATATTAGTTTTGGTAAAAACATGCACTCGCTTTTCATATTCATTGAAATATGTAAATGGCACACATAGGGCCTGTTTCTTTTACAAATATTATTGAGAACATTACATTCTATTCTAAAACATAAAATTACTTAAAAAAGCTAACATGTATTCTAATCCCATATATAAATCATATAAATAAATAAGGCGATTTATTAAGAAATTAAATTTAATATTTATTACTTATTAGGAAATGAAAAAAATTCTACTTTAATAATAATATTAATGATGATGATGACTATTATTATTATTAAGTAGGATATTGATTATTTATTTATTTTTTTAATTATATAAAAAATGTCATATACAGTACAGATACTTCATAAATAACCTACTGTAAATTAAAAGCATTAAAATATGATATGTTTTTTGTTTTCACAAGCTTTGGAGACGTAACGTAAATTCCGCTTTAAAGTAATAGGTCACCTACAGCTTTCGTCATGAGCCACGGCTGTGTTGAAAATGACCAATGATTTCAAAGTGCACTGTGAAGGGAGCGCAATTGTAAACAAAGTTCGCTAAAACTGAACTGTAAAAGTACTTTGAAAGCCAATTACAACTAAGAGAGATGACTTTTTTCTTAGTTTGCGAATGTTCGTTGGAACGATGGATTTAGGAAACGCCAAATCAACTAACTAAGTTTGTAACAACGGAACTTACTACCTTAGCTGGATAATGATGGTTTTCGGAAACGCACCCCAGAGCGAGAGGTGGCAGTGATGCACCAATAAGTTTGTTGTCAACCACCGAAGAACAGGTAGAAGAAGAAATCGTCATTCTCACCATATTGAAGTCTAGATCGGATATGCCGGCCGGAAGTGTGATTACGCACATTAATATATCGGCTTTTTTATGACACTGTAAAACAATAATTAATATTTGACAGTACTATGACGGTTGGGTTTACGGATGGGGTGGGGGGGTAGGTGTTAAAAAATACAATTTATTGGGTAATTTAATAGATAACATAAAACTTAACTCAGTACAACTACTGTTTTTAGGTTACTGTGACGGCTGGGTTTAAGGTTGGGGTGTGTTGGGACTTTCAAGGGTCCACAGCATGCTCAAAAATGGGATGGAGGCACTCTGGTCAAATTTCAAAGTTTTATTTAGATTAAAGCAAAAGAGAAACCATAAGCAATATGCTCTGTGCAGGTAAGAGGCTCAGCAATTTCTCTCTGTCTTCTTTCAGAGACACTTCCCTTTTATACCATATCTGACTCCTTCCTCTTTCTCGCCTTCTCTTGACGGTTGACCTCTGAAACATGCTTCAGAGCACGTACACACAGCTCATACATCCTGTCACTTAGAATCTTCTGCATTCAGACACCCACACCCGAAAACAGGATGTGTTGTTCTCAGCAACCTACTTCTCTTTTCTGTGCACATTAATATACCAGTTAACCCTTTAGGCAATTTTACAGTAATTAATACTTTAAAGGTTGATTGTTAAAGCCTTCTCATGCATGGAAAATATGTAAAAGTTTTATATCAACTGAAAAACACCACAGGTGGGGGTAGACGATAGTACAATAAATAGAAAACTTAAAAAATAATAATATAAATAATTCTCATTAATTTCCGGCAGCAAACATATCCGTTCTAGCAACAACCTCTTGCCATCATATGGATTTATTTTCATTGGCTAGACACCGGCCTCACAGCTCTGTGAATATCAGTGCCATCACTATTGATCCACGATCTGTAAATGTAGCTTGTGTGGACGCTACTGCGCTACTTGACTAAAAAAATAGCTTCGCTACTGAAAATGATTTAGAAAGTAGCAGCGCTACCGCCACGCTACTGAGAAATGTAGGCCCAATCCCAATTTTTGTACCCCTTCCCCTTGGCTTCAAAACTTACCCCTAAGAATTGGGACAGCACTTCAACACCTGCACACGTCATCATATGTCATTGTGATCTCTTGCTTCACATGAGATCGACGATCGCGACTGCTGTACTTACTCCAGTTGTGTTATTTTTTTATATTTATCTTCAGGAAATCACTAAAGGCATATATTATGTTATCATAACGATCTAATGTGGCACTAAGATCGTAACTGTACTGTGTATTTACACAGGCGCCATATTCATCTATGTAAACACACAAAAACAGCATTAACATTATAGCAGACACTGTAAAAAGCTCATTCTCAGCCACTTTACTGCTCTGACAGGGTGTTCGGGTGTCTGAATGTTGTGGGACTGCTGTACAGGAGATATTATTAGGGATTATAGATTGCGAAATTTAGCTTTTTCTTGCGTTTTTTTTTTTAAGCATGACGGTAAAACACAAACGCGGTTATGAATATACTAAAACGTGTTTGTTTGTCGGAAAAATTCATAATAATTACAAAAAATACTAATTTGTGGATCTCCTTACTTCCGGGTTCAGCACTACTGCCGTTGTGGCAGGTGTATTCTGGGAAATTTTCTTACCCCTCCGTTTTGAGTGTGCTCCTGAAAAATCTTCGTTCGAAGGGGTGTATACCCCTTGCCCTTAGCCCAACGCCTTCAAGCTAAAGAGAATTGGGACACCACTACCCCTTGACGTGAACGTGCAAAATGAGGGGTAGAATTGGGATTGGGCTGTAGTTAAGCTACTAGCGTTACTACCTGTAGCGATGCTACTGCCCAACACTAGTAATTCCTGCAACCCGCCGGCCAAACACTAAGCATAGTCACTTTAGGACAAAGTGTGTGAGAGAGTGAGACCAGCAATCCTTGCATGCATGAAATATAAAATCGTGCTAGATACAATACAGTTTTTCATTGGGAATTGTAGCATTATTAGATTTCATGTAGTGTTTGTGTACCTTCACTACTTTGGCGTTTATTTAAAAGGCAGTCTTTTTATTTTTATGTCAGGCTTGATGGAGGAGACGCAGCCTCATGTCAAAACAAGGGAAACTCACTCACTGAAGAGAAAAGACAGAAAATCTGCCACCTGCACTCAGTGTGGAAAGAGGCTGGCGCACAAAAACGGTCTCAAGAATCACATGAGGATCCACACCGGAGAGAAACCATTCACATGTGCTCAGTGTGGGAAGAGTCTGGCTAACAAACAGAGTTTCAGGAGTCACATGAGGATCCACACCGGAGAGAAACCATTCACATGTGCTCAATGTGGGAAGAGTCTGGCTAACAAACAGAGTTTCAGGAGTCACATGAGGATCCACACTGGAGAAAAGCCATTCACATGTGCTCAATGTGGGACGAGCTTCAGACAACCAGGAAACCTTAGTAGACACATGATAACCCACACAGGAGAGAAAACACACAAATGTGATCAGTGCGGCAAAACATTTTTGAGGGCTCCAGACCTGAAGAGACACCTTGGAGTTCATACAAAGGAGAGGCCTTATTCATGCTCTGTGTGTGGAAAGAGTTTCAGACATCAAAATAGTTTAAGAAATCATGTGATAATCCACACTGGTGTGAGAGAGTACATGTGCTTTGAGTGTGAGAAGACCTTTATTACGGCTGAACAATTGAAAATACATGAGAGGATTCACACTGGAGAGAAACCTTACATTTGTTCACTGTGCAGTAAGAGATTCAGTCAGTCAGGAAGCCTGAAAATACACCAGAGGTTTCACACTGGAGAGAAACCCTACAAGTGTTCACACTGCGAAAAGAGATTCAGTCATTCAGGACTTCTAAAAAAACATGAGAGGATTCACACTGGAGAGAAACCCTACAAGTGTTCACACTGCGACAAGAGATTCAGTCAGTTATCACATCTGAAAAAACATGAGAGGATTCACACTGGAGAGAAACCTTTCACGTGTTCACACTGCGACAAGAGATTCAGTCAGTTAGCACATCTGAAAAAACATGAGAGGATTTACACTGGAGATGAACCTTTTGCATGAGATCAGTGTCCAGAGTTTCACACTGTTGTTGCATCTTAAGGAACGCATGAATCTCCACACAGGAAAGAAACGCCTACATGGCATAAAATAAAGTATGTGAAAAATACTGTGTAACCAGACCTGCCAATGGCCATTGACATGAGAATATATACCAGACAAGTTTTTTATACTGGACATGCAATTATACTACTGATTGGTCGTTTTTGAATGATTCGTTCATTTTGAGCGGATCTTTTATGTGACTGGAGAACGACGAGTCCGCTCAGGGAGTGAGTCATTCATTCGCGGATGTGCTCATTTGTGCAGATGGAGGAGAAGATTAGTTCATTTTTCAGGTCTTCTATCAGGTTTGAGTTGTTTGTACACCCCGTGAAAGACAGAAGCCAATCATATGCAGTCAGAGCAGTAAAAGATTTGATCTGTTCATCTCTCGAGCCTCGGTTTGCCAATTTAATGGAACTTAATACACATCACAGCAGCTTATATCTACAATAAACGCATCAGTTTGAAGTAAAAATATATCATATATTTGATCAAAGTACTGTTAAATATTTCAGAATAGCTTATCTCAAATGTCCGGTTCTCCCCAAAGCAAAAGTTCAAAGCACATTTAAAAACAACCATAAGACTGACCAAAGTGCTGTACATAAGACAAAGTAAAATAAAAAGACAGATCAGAATCTCTTTTATTGCCAAGTGTGCTTCACACACACAAGGAATTTGTTTTGGCAACAGAAGCTTTCAGTGTACATAAAGTGACGAGTGACAACACAAAATTAAATACAAGAAAAGAAAAAGGTGATAAACATTAAACAGAGATGCAGTTAGTCAAAAAGATCTGGATGTTGAGTTGTATGTACAGATATGTTGTAAATATACAGGTTATAAGGTGCTGTGTACAAGTGGTTATTAGAAAGCGTTGCTGGTTTATTGCACAGTAGGGGAATATTTAACTGTTCATGAGGTAGATGGCCTGAGGAAAGAAACTTTTCCTGTGTCTGGCTGTTTTTGTGCTTGGTGCTCTGTAGCGCCGACCAGACGGTAACAGTTCGAACAGGTAGTGTGCTGGGTGTGAGGCGTCCAGAGTGATTTTACGAGCCCTTTTACTCACTCTGGAAGAGTACAGTTCTTGAAGTGTAGGAAGGGTAGTGCCAGTGATTCGTTCAGCAGTCCGGACTATTCGCTGTAGTCTACGGAGGTCAGTTTGGCAGCTGAGCTGAACCAGACGGTGATTGAAGTGCAGAGGATGGATTGGATGACAGCTGAGTAGAACTGTACGAGCAGCTCTTGTGGCAGGTTGAACTTCCTCAGCTGACGAAGGAAGTACAGTCTCTGCTGGGCTTTCTTTACAATGGAGTCTATGTGAATGTCCCACTTCAGATCCTGAGAGATGGTGGTGCCCAGGAACCTGAATGACTCTACTGCAGCCACAGTGCTGTTCATGATGGTGAGTGGGGGGAGTGCAGGGGGGTTTCTCCTAAAGTCCACTATCATCTCCACTGTTTTGAGCGTGTTCAGTTCCAGGTTGTTGTATCTGCACCATAAAGCCAGCCGCTCTACCTCCTGTCTGTATGCAGACTCGTCACCGTTCCGGATGAGGCAGATAACAGTAGTGTCATCCGCAAACTTCAAGAGCTTAATGGAGGGGTCTTTTGCGGTGCAGTCATTTGTGTACAGGGAGAAGAGCAGTGGGGAGAGAACACATCCCTGGGGGGCACCAGTGCTGATGGTGCAGCTGTCGGATGTGATTTTGCCCATTCTGACTAGCTGTTGTCTATCTGTCAGAAAGATTATAAAAACATAAAAATAAGACGAGAAACGACTGAATAAATAAAAAAATGAAGCAGTAGAAATGATATTAAAATAATGTTAAAAGGCCAGGCTGAATAGGTACGTTTTAATGAGTGATGGAGCCATTCTAATCTCAAGGGGCAAAGTGTTCCATAACCGAGGACCTGTCCCAGAGAAAGCTCTGTCCCCTCTACGCTTCAGTCTAGACTGAGGAACTAAAAGCTAACTAATGCTGAATTCAGACTGCACGAATTTCAAAGAAGTTGAATCACAGATGTTTTCACACTGCATGGCTATCTGGGGTAGTGTTCATCGATGCTTTGTTTACACTGCAAGATGGATCGGCTACAGGGGGTTTCACACCGCATGACTTTAGAATAGGAAGAATCATCAACAACTTTATCTCGGTCTTATCATTATTATCTTATTATTACCTTTATCTCATGTGTTTGGACTGTGGGGGAAACCTGAGCACCTGGAGGAAACTGGTGAATTGGTGAAGTTTTTTCCTCGCCGCTGTCGCCACTGGCTTGCATGGTTCGGGATCTGTAGAGCTGCGCATCGATGGAATTGCTCCTCAGTGTTTGGACTCTCAGTAGTGATTATTAAACCACACTGAACTGAGCTAAACTGAACTAAACTGAACTTAAACACTGAAAACTGAACTGACACTTTTCAATTCACTATAAACTTCCATGTGAAGCTGCTTTGACACAATCTACATTGTATAAGCGCTATACAAATAAAGATGAATTGAATTGAATTGAAACCCACGCCAACACGGAGAGAACATGCAACCTCCACACAGAAATTCCACCTGACCCAGCCGGGCCTCAAACCAGCGACCTTGCTGTGAGGCGATCGTGCTACCCACTGCGCCACCATGCTGCCCTATATAGCAAACAAGATGTGTGCAACAGTTCTCTTTCATGTACCACAGCCCCTTAATGCACTCTACATGTAAATGATCAAAATTCTCTTCAATATTGGGTTAAAAAAACAGGGCAAATGCAGGTAGAACCTTCTAATTCTAAAAAGTCATTTTCTGCTTGGAATTATAAGGTAAGTAGTAAGTAATGTGTATTTATATAGTGCATTTAACATGTATGGCTATACACCCAAAGCGCTTCACAATCACGAGGGCGGTCTCTCCACACCACCACCAGTGTGTAGCATCCACTTGGATGATGCGACAGCAGCCACAGGACAATGGCACCAGTGCACTCACCACACACCAGCTACTGGTGGAGTGAAGAGACAGTGATAGAGCCAATTTGGTGGATGGGGATGATTAGGAGGCCATGATGGGTAAGGGCCGATGGAGGGAATTTTGGCCATGACACTGGGGTTACACCCCTACTCTTTACAAGAAGTGCCATGGGATTTTTAATAACCACAGATAGTCAAGATCTCGGTTTAACGTCTCATCTGAAAGAAGGCGTTCAATGTCAGTATAGCGTCCCCTTCACTACACTCACACAGACTGATTGAGCGCCCCCTGCTGGCCTCTCTAACAACACTTCCAACAGCAACCTAGTTTTCCCATGTGGTCTCCCATCCAGGAACTGACCAGGCTCAGCCCTGCTTAGCTTCAGTGAGTAACCGGTCTTGGGCTGCAGGGTGATATGGCTGTGGCAGATTAATAATTGAAGCCTTACTTTTCAAGATATACAATCAGTCTGCTTATTAATTTAGTTAAAAAATTAAAAGTGGTGTTGTAACAACATGTTAATGTTTGAGGAAGTTAAATATTTTGCTTTCTTTAATATTTATTTCATGTTTTAGGATGAATATTTTTTCTTGTTCGGATTAATCATACAAAGCTGTGCTAAATATTTTGTCCAGAGCAGATGTTAATTTAATGTAACTAACATGGCCATATTTATTGTATTATATGAATTATTGAGTTATATTTATTATATGCCCCATGAATTAAATTAAGTATTTGCCCTTCAAGGCTTAATATCAAAGTTAAAGACTTAAAAACAAACAATGAGCAAATGAGTTTAATAAACACAGAAAATTTTGTTAGTGACTTTAAATACACAAATAAAAGTTTCCATTTAACATTCATTCATTTTCTTTTCGGCTCAGTTCCTTTATTAATACGGGATCACCACAGCGGAATGAACCGCCAACTTATCCAGCACATGTTCTACACAGTGGATACCCTTCCAGCTGCAACCCATCACTGGAAAACATCCATACACACTTATTTACACACATACAGGACAAATTTGCCTACCCAATTCACCTAAAGCGCATGTCTTTGGACTTGTGGGGGAAACCGGAGCACCCGGAGGAAACCCACGCCAACACGGGGAGAACATGCAAACTCCTCATAGAAATGCCAACTAACCCAGCTGGGGCTCGAACCAGAGACCTTCTTGCTGTGAAAAAGTTCAGAAAACTAAAGAAATCTGAACAGCAACTGTTGAATACTATAGTATGGTTAAAAGCATTTAGTTTTATTATTTACCATAGTAATTTTTCATGTTTGGTGTCTGCTGTAAATTATAACTGTTTTTGTTTGTCCTATAATGAGTTGAACTAAAACAAGAAGTTGTATTCAATGTTTGTTAGTGGTGGTTAGTATTTATGTATTTAATGTCTGCTTAACATTGATTTTGAAATAATTTGATGAACCTGATTTCCTCCTGGCCCCCGCTACCGCTGTAAGTCGCTGTTGCTGTATTGTCCTCTAGATGGCAGTAG
>CAIGQZ010032468.1:1353930-1373240 GCA_903798205.1 Danio tinwini
CACGTTTACAACAACTATATTACAACACACCACAGTTTACTGTAGTAGAAACTCATGTTTACCACAGTATGTAGTGCATTTTATCGTTTCACCATAGTTACTACTACATCATTCAGTAACAGTTGTAAATATTATAGTAAATAAGTACACTTTATTATAGTATGGTTCAACAACACTATAATGTTTACTATGAATTACTGTAGTACTTTTCGTGTGGTAGTCATGTAAATCTGTTTAAAAAGTGTAGAGTTATTGGTAACACATAAAAATAAATTTATTTTAATTAATTGTGTTTACTAACATGAACAAACAATTAGTAATACATTCATTAATCATTATTTATCCATGTTTGTTAACATTATTTAAGTTAAACAACGTTAGTTCATGTTAAGTCTCTGCATTAAGTTTACTAATGTTAACAAGAACAACTTTGTATCTTATTAAAGCATTAGTAAATGTTGAACTATGATTAATAAATGATTTACAGAATTATTTAGACTTATTGTTAGTAAATACATGAATTGATTGATGATGCATTGTTTTGTGTTAAAAAAGGCTGTAAAATTGATAAGCTAAAAATAACTATTAATCTACTGTAAAAGTTATTTACATAATTCACAAAATATATAGACAGCAGCTTGTTGTGTTTTTCTGGTTCATTTTATTATTTTGAGGAAAAGTTCAAGTTTGGTCAGTGGTTTATCCATTTTGCACAGCAAACATTTATGATACCAGTTAAACGGTTAAAAATATAATGTTTTTATTTTGTGTTTTTAAGTTTTGCTGCATAAATGTGCAACTAGGCATGGGACGATAATAGTTTTTAAGGTATACCGCGGTTTGGAAAAGTCAAGGTTTTGAAACAGTCAAAATTTTCTGTAATACCGTTCTCAAGGTATGTGTAAGATTTGATGAAGACGGCAGCAGACAATGATTCATTTTAATTGCTAAGCCTGACCTGTTTGTTTCTCCAAAATATTTATAATCTTTAAAAAAAATTAAATATATTGTTTTCAAAGAGGGATTTTTTTTTTTTTTTTTTTACCCATACTTTTAAAAAGAATATATTTTAAAGCAGTAATCACAATACCATAATACCGTGATATTTTTATTCAAGAATGTTATACCGACCCATGCCTATGTGCATGCCTACGTATTTGTTTTCTCACCGGGCAGTAACACGTGCAACTACAGATGTATCTTGCAAAAGAAGCAAAATGAAAGGAGCGAAAAGAGGAATATTGCTGGTCACAGTTTAACACAGACGAGTTGATGCTACACCAGAGCTGATGGTGATGCCTAGTGCTGGGCGATTAATTGAAAAGTAATCGAATTCAACGTTCAGAACCTATAATAGATCAAATTTATCCAGGTCAATATTTCTCAATTACTTTCCCTACCGTGTGTGGAGTCTTGTGACCCTGCTCTGTTAAGGCTGAGTTACACTTATTATTACACTTGGGGTCGAGTCCAAGTCAAGACCAAGTCTTTAACCAGTCGAGTCCAAGTCCGAGTCCAAAAGGGGTTGAGTCAGACTCAAATCTGAGTCCTTAACATCCGGCCCGAGTCCAGAAAGTCATAAAACTCATTCATTAATTTTCTTTCGGCTTAGTCCCTTATTTATCAGGGGTTGCCACAGCGGAATGAACCGCCAACTAGTCCAGCATATGTTTTCCGCTGCGAATGCCCTTCCAGCCGCAACCCATTCACACACTCATACACCACGTCCATTTTAGTTAATTCAGTTCATCTATAGCGCATGTGTTTGGACTGTGGGGAAAACCGGAGCACCCGGAGGAAACCTACGCTAACACGGGGAGAACATGCAAACTTCACATAGAAACACTCCTGGCCCAGTCGAGACTCGAACCAGTAACCTTCTTGCTGTGAGGCAACAGTGCTAAGCACTAAGCCATGGTGCCACCTAAGTTAAAAATTGAAAATAATAATATTAAAATGGGCGACGCAGTGGTTCAGTAGGTAGTGCTGTCGCCTCACAGCAAGAAGGTCGCTGGGTCTAGTGTACATTGTAGGATTCGGATTTCTACCGTCTAGTTCGTCTAAGCATGGATCAACTTTTATCCTTTTTCTCATCATCCTGTTTCTCATTATGTTTATTAAATATAATTAATTGATTCTTTAATGAGTTTTTAACTTTGAAATGTTTTCAGCTAATGAATAAGTTAACACACTGCTTTATGTAAGAATGTTCAGTGCATTGCCCGTCTTTTTGAAACCAAACTAGGTCAGAGGTCACGGAGACCTTGAGTGGAAATGAACGGCTAAGAACTTGAAACAACTTCTATTGTTTCTATTGTTATTTCTATGAGTTAATTCTATCTAAAATGTCTTAAGTGATTTTGCTATTTTTACGGTTAATTCTTTTAAAGTAATTTTACATTTTATTCAAGATAGACTTTTAACTGTCTGAATGTAGATTATACCGGTTTTTAACCAGTTTTGATAAAGACGGCTGAGAGTACACTCAGCCTTGGATAAGAAACAGATTGTATTTTAAGTATGTGTGCTCTATTTGATTTGATTGATCGTAAAACAAGGTCTGCTTCTATGCTTCAGCACTAAAACACAAACTGGTCTGTTGAATAAAATATTAATACAAATAAAATTACAGCGAAATATTCACATTTTCAGAGTAGCCTATATTTGGCTAAATCATTTTCTGTTAATGATAATCCATTTTGCGCCGTCAGTTTCTTTTTTATTAATTTAATCAACTACTTTGACCACAATAAGCCAGGCTTTACAAACTATTTGCAACACTCAAAATACAAAAATACAAACACTCTATTTCCCTCAGAAGAATAATCTTGCTCAGAAGGATGAGAGAACAGAGACTCATTGTGACAATAATCTATACAGAGCAAAGCACATCGCATCTGCGCAGCCGGTGCCTGAATGAAGCGTTTAATCAATCGCTGGTCACACTTTACAATAAGGTTCATTAGTTAATGTTAGTTAATGCATTTACTAACATAAACAAACAATGAACAATACATTTACTACAGTGTTTGTTCATGTTAGTTAACGTTAGTTAACTATTAAGTTGTTAGTTCATGTTAATTCAAGGTGCATTAACTAATGTTAACAAGCATGAACTTGGATGTTAATAATGCGTTAATTAATGTTGAATTATGATTAATAAATGCTATACAAGTGTTGTTCATGATTAGTACATGCTAGTAAATGCATTAACTAATAAACCTTATTGTAAAGTGTTACCCAATCGCTGATACACAGCGCACAGCCCTTCGTTATTTGCACTAGAGATCTGCGCGGGACAAAATTTTTAATCCCGCTCACGCCAGGTTTTAGTCCAAACCCGACTGCTCCCGCATTTATTCATGGTTTGTTCACCTGCTGTCTGACCCGCCTCATTTTCCTCCCGCCACGACCGTTCCTGCTAACAGGGTAGGAAATGATGTGTTTGCGAATAGAAGAGACAGCAACAAGCAAGCAACACACATCATCATGCTCTCTCATTCACACACACACAGACACATACACATACACAGCATCCAGGCGGATGCACGCGTGCTCGCTCGCTCGGGATTGATATTGTTAGACCGCCTGCTCCCATTCAAATTACACCAGTTACCGACCGCTCCCGTGCTTTATTTGGAATGCAGACCTCTAATTTGCATGACATTTCCAAAACAGCAGAAAAAGGGAAGAAATCAGTGCGTTGAGAATCTGTCCAATGTATTATTGAGCCTTTTCTTATGGATAATTTTAGGTAGGCCTACTTTATGTGTAAAGAGCAGGTAATAACCTTCTCTACTCCAATGTTGCGAATGCAATCTGCTGGTCTAACAGACACAATGCAACATGATTTAGAAACAGCAATGAACTCCTTGTTGCAGGTCAAAATGAACCCATTTAATGCAAAACTAAGTGCATTTCTCCACTGATTATTTAAACTAACAGGAGCAAATAGTCTTGGAGAAAGTTTTTCGTGTTGTCATGAACGAACGCGGCACGCCGTTTGAGTTGTAAATGAATGGAGAATGATTGACAGGTGCAGCAGAGGAAAGCGCTGTACTGAACAAGAGTTTAAGCACTTGAATATTCTGTGCTTCACATTAAACTTTAGAATGGCTTCAGAACATTTGGGATATAGTAGGCCTACATGACAACTTTCTAGTGCCTTATAATAGGCTACTTCAATTCAATTCATCTTTATTTGTATAGCGCTTATACAATGTAGATTGTGTCAAAGCAGCTTCACATGGAAGTTTATAGTGAATTAAAACAGTGTGAGTTCAGTTTTCAGTGTTTAAGTTCAGTTTAGCTCAGTTCAGTGTGGTTTAATAATCACTACTGAGAGTCCAAACACTGAAGAGCAATTCCATCGATGCGCAGCTCTACAGATCCCGAACCATGCAAGCCAGTGGCGACAGCGGCGAGGAAAAAACTTCACCAATTGGCGAAAGTGAAGATTTTAAAAAACCTCGAGTGAAACCAGGCTCAGTTGGGCACGACCATTTCTCCTATGGCCAAACGTCTTGTGCAGAGCTGCAGTCTAGGCGCAGTAGCTGGACCTCAGCGAAGACACGTCTGTCCTTGGAGCATCACAGGAATCAGTCTCATGCTCTCCATCATGACCACCACAGCAGCAGCTCAGGATACAGCATGGTCCAGAAACCTTGGGATCGTCGTGTCGCTGGTCTTGGATCGCATCAGTGGCACTGCATAGTCTGAGAGTCTCGAGATGAGTACCCCCAGGTGGAAATACAGAATAAGGAGAATAAGGCTACTTCCATAGCTTTTGTTGGCTGCTAAATTACAAAGGATAGAGCGCACGCACAAGATCTGATTTGTCAGATACCCGATCCAGCAAAATATTCAATTCAATTCACCTTTATTTCTCTAGCGCTTTTACAATGTAGATTGTGCCAAAGCAGCTTCACATAGAAGATTATAGTAAATTGAAACAGTGTGAGTTCAGTTTTCAGAGTTTAGGTTCAGTTTAGCTCAGTTCAGTGTGGTTTAATAATCACTACTGAGAGTCCAAACACTGAAGCGCAAATCCATTGTTGCGCAGCTCTACAGATCCCGAACCATGCAAGCCAGTGGCGACAGCGGCGAGAAAAAAACTTCACCAATTGGCGAAAGTTAAGAATTAAAGAACCTCGAGAGAAACCAGGCTCAGTTGGGCACGACCATTTCTCCTATGGCCAAACGTCTTGTGCAGAGCTGCAGTCTAGGCGCCGGAAGCTGGAGAATGCTGGACCTCAGCGAAGACTCGTCTGTCTTTGGAGCGTCACAGGAATCAGTCTCATGCTCTCACTCCACCATGACCACCACAGCAGCTGCTCAGGATACGGACTGGTCCAGGATTAAGAAAACCTTGGGATCATTTCGTCGCTGGTCTTGGATCGCATAAGTGGTGCTGCATAGTATCAAATTGATACTATGCAGCGCCACTGACGCAATATCAATGATGTGATATGCGGTATCAAATTGATATTCGATCCAAGTATCGGGATCTGGAAATCCCTAGTACATTCACACAAGCAAACTTGAACTGACATGAATTCAGAATAGAACAAAACATCAAATTCTGGATCTCCTGATGAAACTAATTATGAAATGTATTCTCTGGAATCTGGGCTTACATTGTTATTGCATTCATGACAGCATTCAGTCAGAGCATCAGTTGCTCCTCGAATCTCAAATACAAACATCGTTCATAACTTTAATATTAAAAGAGAGGAGGGATTATAAATCCACCACTTTAAAGTGACATTATTATCAATGCATTGTCCAAATATGTGTAAAAGCATCTAAAGGTAATGACGAAATGGTAATATGGTTGATTTTTTTTTTATTATTTTTTTTATTAGGTTCATCTTAGGTCAGACATTAAAATATACATAATATTGAAACTTATAAGTATACGCACTGATACAATTCACCAAACAAGGAATTATCAGGAAAACATAGTTATACACTAAATAAGTATAAAAATAAAAGGTAAAATACCACATATATAAACAAAGATATACAAACATAAGATAACAAGAATAATACGGTTGATTTTATACAACAGGTCCAATCAATGATTGGAAGATCAGTGTAGGGTGACGTGGTGGTGCAGTACGTAGTGCTGTCGCCTCACAGCAAGAAGGTCGCTGGTTCAAGCCTCGGCTGGGTCAGTTGGCGCTTGTGTGTGGAGTTTGCATGTTCTCCCCGCATTCGTGTGGGTTTCCTCCGGGTGCTCCGGTTTCCCCCACAGTCTAAAGACATGCGGTGTAGGTGAATTAGGTAGGCTAATTTGTCCGTAGTGTAGGAGTGTGAATGAGAGTGTTTCCCAGAGATGTGTTGAAGCTGGAAGGGCATCCGCTGCATAAAACATGCTGGATAAGTTGGCGGTTCATTCCGCTGTGACGAAAGCCGAAAAGTGAATGAATGAATGAAGATCAGTGTATCTTGCTTATGAAATAAATAAAAAAAAAAACACTAAAAGTGATCATGAATGAAACTTTAGTGGTGGTCAACTTTCTTAAATAATACATTTTTAAGGTAGTGTTTTTTTTTTCCAGGCCTGATGGAGGAGACACACCGTCATGAGAAAATCATAGAAAATACTCACTCGCTGAAGAGAAAAGACAAAAAATGTGTCACCTGCACTCAGTGTGGAATAAGTCTGTTTAACAAACAGAGTCTCAGAAATCACATGAGGATCCACACTGGAGAGAAACCATTCACATGCTCTCAGTGTGGGATGAGTTTCAGACACCTAGCAAACTTTAATAAGCACATGTTGATCCACACTGGAGAGAAAACACACAAATGTGATCAGTGCGGGAAAGCATTTTTGAGGGCTTCAGGGCTGAAGAGACACCTCGGAGTTCATACAGAGGAGAGGCCTTATTCATGCACTGTGTGTGGAAAGAGTTTCAGACATCAAGATGGTTTAAGAAGTCATCAGAAGATCCACACTGGTGTGAGAGAGCATATTTGCTTGGAGTGTGAGAAGACCTTTATTACGGCTGTAAAATTGAAATCACATGAGAGGATTCACACTGGAGAGAAACCTTACAAGTGTTCACACTGCAACAAGAGTTTCAGTCATGTAGAAAACCTGCAAAGACATACGAGGATTCACACTGGAGAGAAACCATACAAGTGTTCACACTGCGACAAGAGATTCAGTATGTTAGAAAACCTGAAAACGCATGAGAAGATTCACACTGGAGAAAAACCTTACAAGTGTTCACACTGTGACAAGAGATTCATTACGTTAGGAAACCTGAAAAGACATGAGAGGATTCACACTGGAGAGAAACCTTACGTGTGTTCACACTGTGACAAGAGATTCAGTCATTTATTATACCTGAAAACACATGAGAGGGTTCACACCGGAGAGAAACCTTACAAGTGTTCACATTGTGACAAGAGTTTCAGTCAGTCAGGAAGCCTCAAAACACATAAGAGGACTCACACTGGAGAGAAACCTTACAAGTGTTCACACTGCGACAAGAGATTTGTTGATTCAAGGAATCTGAAAAAACATGAGGATTCACACTGGAGAGAACCCTTGTAACCTTGATGGTGTAAAGTCCCATAGTCTAACAAAACTGCGTATCTGCTTTGTTTCTTTTTAGATAATCAATTCAGACACGTGTAGCGAAATTAGTTTTGGAATATTAATGATCAATAATAATGAGTTATTATTAATTATGAATATTCAGAATTAACTTATAGTTAATTTAACTAAATAAATATAACAATGACTTTGCCCGCTCGTCTGAGCGGACTCTGTAATTATTCATTTATTTATAAAGTGAATTATAACTACTTGTGAAGTAAATTAATAGTTTAGAAGTTTTAGTAAACTTAATCAGCTTGAAGCAAGGGTTTATTGTTAGAGGGACTTTTTTTGTGAGACAAAACAAAGACAATCCAACGTGGTTATTGCGTGATTTATTTACTAGTCTAACATATAACAAACAAATGTACAAACAACAACAAAAACAGAAAAGAAAGCAAGGAAATAAAGATTTTAGATAAAAGAAGAGCAAATCTCGCTCAGTTTCACACGACTATTAAAAACCACCAAGATTATAAAAACATCTTTTTGATAACGGGGTACAGCGTTAATGCATGACTAAATACCTGGATTTAGTTAGTCGCTCTCTTTCTCTTATTGTGCGAATTTCTCTCATGGAAGATAAATGCGTGAAGCTTGCGATGCAGATCGGAGGATATGCGAGACACAACTTTAAACTGAGTTTAATTTGCCGGAAAACAAGAAACGTGGACTTGGGTGAGTCACACAGTCTGCCCCGATAGGGGCACTTCTGCTGAGACCTTCTGCCAAGACCTTTCTGCAAAGGTTTGATGGGTGTAAGAGGTATTTAAAGACAGTGGTCAGGTGACTTCCAGTCTCTCCTGACTGACCAATGGCATGAGAGGAGCAGTCGAGCAGGAAACTTCCTTTGTTCTCCTTGCTGGTGCGTACAGTCCAAAGACAGACAGACTAAACATTAACTCATGGTTTGAAACTACACCAAGCATACAAGTTATCATCATATGTTCTAGATCAGGGGTGTCCAAACTCGGTCCTGGAGGGCCGGTGTTCTGGAGATTTTAGCTCTAACTTGCCTCAACACAACTGACTGGATGTTTGTAGAAAGCCTAGTAAGAGCTTGATTAGCTAGCCCAGGTGTGTCTGATTGGGGTCGGAACTAAACTTTGCAGGACACCGGCTCTCCAGGACTGAGTTTGGACACCCCTGTTCTAGATCATGCGTTGTAGAAATATGTATGGAGAAGAATGACACCCAACATGACTATTTTAGAAATACATAAAACATAATTCATGCAGTCTTAGTTTGTCTAGTGTCTTGAAAAGGGCATACACAGGTGTATATATATTAAAAGAGAAAGTCAGGGAGAAAATACAAAAGTTTACATACACATAACATTGGGTTGAATTTTGAGATTTCTGAGTCCATTTCAAAAGTGTGTGTGTGTGTGTGTGTGTCTGTCTGGCTGGCTGGAGGGGGAATTTTTTTTAAATGTTTTTAAAGACGGGACAACTCTAGCTCTGGCCAACGTCTTGATAGATAAGATGGCAGACTTGCTGGCACCAGGGGTCATAAATTCATGAAGAACGACCCAGTACCTTTTAGGGGTCATAATGGAATTTTTTCCCTCCGGACTGTACGTTACACACATGTGATAATATAAACACAAGGATTCACTCAACATCCAAGTTAACTCCCGAACAAATGGGTAACACAAACTTCTCTTTCAGACAGAAATAAATCCTTTCTGAAATCCATATATTAAAAATCAACAAACAAACTTTTAATTTTACTACATGACACTTGTCTGACACCTGAAACTGTTCATATTGAACACTGCGTTAATCATGAAATGAAATATTGGATTGGTTTGCCATAAATGTGGGATGAATGAATGTTGAAAACTTTTCCTTTCATTTGCTTTATGAATTTAATCAGACACATGTTAAATGTATTGTATTACCATTAAACATTTATACTTTAAACTATACCATTAAGTGCCATAACGTGATGAGTCATTAGTCATTACTAGGGCCAGACAGAATTTGCAAATCTGCAGGTTTATGCAGAATGATTTTGGGAGTATCGTAACTAAACACTTAATATATGAAATAAAAAGTAATACCTTTTAATACCAACTTTTATTAAATGTTTACAATGCAAATCCAATTAGAACCACTTATTTGGTAAACAAAGCAAGTCTCTCATATAATATATCGACTACTGTAAGTAAATCATAATAAATAAATCAGTAATATTACTGAAAGTTATTGAAAACTAAGTATAAATTTACACACATTTACACAATAAATAGACTCAATGATGGGCTAAAAATCTGCAGATTTCTGTGCACAGATACCATGTGGGCCGAGTCATACCTTTACACTCCAAGTAGGGTAATACATCGAATATTAGCGACAATATCTGAATAATTTTGATGACGAAGTAAAACTTTTAATTATTGCCAACATCAAATATATTCACACTGGGCCAATTCTTTCATATATAGACGCACAGCAACCACTTGTGCTTTCCACATGCTTTTAGGCCCCGTTTACACCGTCATGTCTTGATGCCCAATTCTGATTTGTCTGCCTGTCTGTTTACACGTTCTTTTAATCGTGACCCATATGCGATTCATGTGTTTACACTTGCCATACAATTTCCGACGTCGCGCATGCGTAAAGGTGGGTTCTAGTATTTGCGCCACACTAGCCATAATGGAAGAAATTGTCTTGCTTTTAGCTCTGCCAAATATGCGAAGTTCGGCCAACTTTAAAATGATTTTGAGGCAGAGGAGGAGGGAAAGGGCCGTCATTGCAGCTTGCGCCCTGGTTTACATATGATGTTCTCCACTGACTCATCTCCCCACAGGGCATGAAGGCAGGTAACTTCTGCCGTCGACCACTGACCACTTTCCCCCTCCATGTTTCCTCTGTTGTTGTTGTTTATCGCGTCGGCTTCTCCACACACACTCTGCCTTCTACATCATTAAAGCCACAGTACCACATTGTCACAATTTTAATGACTTGCAAAGTAGAGCACCTCAATAAATCTGATCTGCCTGTTTTCAGGATAGTTGCATTGTCACGTATCCAATTTATATTTAATTTAGTTTTTTACATATGAAGGAGGCCTGAAACCGATCTCTGAATATCTGAATGCATGCGCTTTTTTCGTGTTTACACAGTCATACAACAGATCTGATCTGTGTCACATATGAGCAAAAAATCTGAATTGGGTTACATTTAGCTGGCAGTGTAAATGGGGCCTTAGACGGCCTTGTGAAGAACAATAGGACACAGCTGATTCTGTTCTTCCTCTTGTCATGTGGCTGTTTGTCACAAGAAGACAAGGGCTGTTTCTCAATTCCAAGAACGCAGAGAACGGACTTGCATTCTTGTGTAGACCGGTCTTGCCAGGTGTCCTTGGAAGAACGAACTCGGGAGACCGCGAGAACAGGGAACGCATCCTGTGAGAAATGAGATGCTGAGTTCTTCCTAATGGTCACATGACCTTCACGTGTTTTTAATGGAAAAGTATTTCAACGTTACAGCATTTATACAACGATTTATTGTTTTCCCCCTTTTCAAAATACATTTTACGCATAAAAACATTAGAAATATACGTTGCACAATATAAATAAAACTGATTTTAATACAAATTTTAGCAAACAAACACCCTTAATGTGTTTATTCCTTTATAAAGATGTCCATGGTGATGTTTATATTCACTGTTTCATTTAGGGAAACTCCTTAGATAAATAACTTATATCTCTGAACTTTAATAATAAATCTAAATAAAATGCTGCGCTTCCCACTTCCAGTCGCAATGACTTCTGGGACTTCTAGAGCGGGTTCGGTGCTCAAGTCTGCATCGGTGCGTCCTCGATATCAAGAACACATCCGTGAAGTTTCACGCATCCTCTTTTCTTGCGGTCTTGAGTATTGGAACTGAACTTTGGCAGCTGATGATGACGTTACATGAGGACGCAAGACCGCTGAAGAACGCATATTGATAAACAGCCAAGGTTTGGCGACGGTTCTCTGTAAAATAACAGCATTCAGCTGTGAGTCTAGCTTAGGGATGGGCAAACTTGATCCTGGAGGGCCGGTGTCCCTGCAGACTTTTGCTCCAACCCTAATCGAACACACCTGCCTGCAGCTTTCTAGTGATCTTGAAAACACTGATTAGTGTGTTCAGGTGTGTTTGACTAGTGTTGGAGCAAAAGTCTGCAGGGACACCGGCCCTCCAGGATCAAGTTTGCCCATCCCTGGTCTACCTTCACCCTTTTGGTACTGTTTGATTGTGCTGGTGCCCTTTGGTACAGTACGGTTATCTTTTTAGGTACCTTTGACAGTGGAAACGGACTTGAATGCATACCGTACCGCTCAGTGGAAACAGGCCAGAATGCACTTTCTGTGCTTGATTTGCACTACTTTAGTTACAAATACATGTTAATTTAACTAAATTCAGCAAGTAAACATTTGGTCTAGATATTTTTTAACTGCCTAAGTTTGTACTAAACATTTAGTTTGTATTTACTCTGCAACAGTAGGCTGTTTTCAATAGTTTTTTTAAAATGTGGGACACAATAAAATCGTGTTTTCTGTTGTTTAAAAGCACATGCAAACATATTGAGCTATATATTGAATATCGTAAAAATGTTGACCATATCGAGATATAAGTTTTTATTTCTATATTGCCCAGCCCTAACTCCAAGGACAATTTTTTCATTGGTCCAGGTCCATTAAAGGGTCCGAATGGCCCACCAAAATTACTCAGGTGGCCCAGTAGCAGTAGAGTGCAACGCGTTCGAACTCAGGACAGCTCAAGATCATCTTCATGTCCACGAGCAGACGCAGACTCTAAGATGGGATAACAGAACAGCCAAACTTCCACACTGGTTCCTTTTTATTCCGTTGAGAGTCTAGTTAAGTTTAGTGTGCTGCGAAGCCAGAAGTCATCATGACTGCAGTTTTTTGTCACCTTGAACGTGAATCTCCAGACATAACTTCAAGCCTCACGTGAACAACGAACCTACCATCAGCGAACCCATGTGGGAACCCAGCTTGGCAGAGGGAGTTCTCCACAACACAGAAGGAACACAGGTAATGCCTCCAGATTAATACTGAATTGGTGTAGATTATATGTAACCCTGAAGAAACAATAGAAGGATTGAGTTGATTAGTTTTGGTTTGTTTAGGAGATCTTACAAATCATGTGATTTGTTTTTTGCGTAATTTCACTCCCTTAAACTCTTCTTTTCCTCTACTCTCTACAACCTGTATAATTGTGTGTGTGTATGTGTTTTAGGTGTTAACTTCTGTTAGAATTGTCAAATTTTTTTCTGTTTTTAAATAAAAGTGCCTGTGCATATTTTAATAATTTAATTCAAATGTAATCCTACTTTTATTTCAGGTCTGGTGGAGAAGACTAAAGATATTTCACCTGCACTCAGTGTGGAAAGAGTTTGACATGCAAAAAGACTCACATGAGGATTTACACAGAAGAGAAACCATGTTCTCAGTGTGGGAAGAGTTTCAGACAATCATTAATCCTGTTGGGAGTCAACAGATTTTTCTAGAACTGAACAAATCACACACCACATTATTCTTAAAAGATTGAACGGTGTCTACATGTCTGAGCTTTGATTTCATTTTCAAAGCAATCCACAGACAGGCAGCAAAAGGCAAATCCACAGGCCCATTTGCGATTTCAACTGCGTCCTAATTAAGTTTACATCTTAAAACAATAAAGAGGTTACACTCAAAGACTCCCCCAAACCGGCTTTTGAGAGAGCTCAACAAACCCCTGTTGCTTCACGCCAGCAAATGGCGTCTGTGAGGGAATACACATCGCAGGCAACCACAGAAGCAATCAGAAACTATCAGATTTTAAACTGACTTTCAATTAAACTGTGTTTGTTTGAGTAATGTATGCTAGGAAGTAACTCCAGGAAGGACTCCACGAGACTGAAACTTGAAACCGCCTCGTCCAACATCCGTATCTCTAGCAACCGACTCCAAACTTCCCTGAAAGTAAGGAAACCCCTCTCCACCGACGAGGGAATTCCAGCATGTCACTGAAGTTGCTACGCTGACCAATCAGCTCTGCCGGAATTTCCCCTTGGACCAGTTGAGGAAACCACAATTCCATCAGACCGCAAGTAACACAAACAAGTTTTCTATTCATTGCTGAACTGGTGTGAATTATATTTAAGTAGTAAAGAATAGCGAAATCTCTGCTTTTATGGTTTCTCTCAGGTTGCAATGCTAAGAACTTAGCAAATGCTAGAAGTTGAATCCTTACTCGCTTTCCATCATAACTCTCCTCAAACTGCTTGTGTGTGTGTATGTGCCTTTGTCTGTTTTATGTAGATTAGTATGTTGTGTTGTAGAGTAGCAATAAACTTTTGTTTCGTTTTAAGATCCGTGTTGGTGTGTTGAGTGCTTTTTAAGTTAATGTCTCAGCTTCAGATACTGTTACCTTGCTCATTAAATAATTAGATACTGTTTTTTTATATTATTATTGTTGGCCACGTAATAATATAATACAGGATTGCTTTACACTAATCATTCTATTTGCTGGACAAATGAGTAGGTTAAGTGTAAACTTTCAATAATTCGATGTGAATCATGTTCGAATCTTTAAAGGGCACCTATTTTACCCCTTTTTTAAGATGTAATATTAATATTATGGTTCTTCTGAGTGTGCCAGTTTAGGTTAAGTTCAAAACACAATTCAGATTTTTTATTATGATGTGTTAAAAAGTGTCATTTTGGGGGCGTGTACACAGTTTGCTGTTTTAGGGGCGTGTTGCTTCACATGAAAACTAGTTTCGACTTCCCGCCCAACTTAACAAGGGGGCGGAGCCAAGAGCTCCCCGCTTTGTGTATTGCAATAGACAGGCAGACAGAGAGAAGCAACATGAGTGAGAGGACCAGCATTCAGACGTACATGTAGGACTCAGACACAGACCAAGCAGAGAGTACAGAATCATGTGTCTTTGTATAGTTTTACAGCCAACTGTGTGCTAGTTTAAAGCTCCAAACTTGTAGCCTACACCGAGACTAATAACCAAGCACAGTGAATTAACTGTGACTGAAGGGCATCACACGCCGGATGCACCGCCACACGGCGCGCACATGACAGTTATAAGTATCGCACACTTGCAGCGCCGGTGTGTGTCACCCGATAGAAACTTATGTTTAGAATTCAGAAATGCATGCCGCTGCGTGGCGCGACGCTGAGTGTCTCCGAGCGGCGCTTCTGGTGTAGGACCTGCTTGAGGCTATAACTAAAGGGCGTCATACACCGAATGCGCCGCTCAGAGACACGACACACCAGACGCACACATTCGCATGTAATTTAAAATGAAACTATTCAGATTAAGCTCTGTTGCACGGCAGAAATATGAACAGTGTCCTGAGCAGGGCCAGCGCGTCCATAGAGGCGACCTAGGCAGCAGAATAGTGAGCAAACCCCACGGTCGTCACTTTTACCCGCGACAACGCGAAATGCATGGCGCTGCACGTCGTTAGTTCGTTATTTCCAATGGAGGGACGCGCACGTGAGGCAACGCGCTCGCACTTTTCAGCTGCACCTAGTTAAGATGACAGGGAGCTTTTGTGACCGCGGGAAATGCAAACCGCTGAAGTTTAAGGAAGACACAATGAAAAGTACACATGTATGCAAACCCACCAAAACTCACAAACACTGGTGTGGAGGAGAGCGCTAACGTGGTGAATGTTGAGCCCAATGAGCCTTACATCTAAAAATAGAGCAAGGGTGTTTCTTTGGTGACGTCGCTTTGACTCACACGCTGAAAATAGCGGACGTGAAACAACATACTGAGGAGATGGTAATGCACATCTGTCAATCAATATTGGTGGGCGGGGGGACCGCACTCCTACGTAAAGTTGCGGTCGGTCTCAAAACAGCTCCAATTGGTCCACCGTTTTTATGTTGTTAAATTGAAAAAAAAGGACTGAGTGTGTTTATATCAGCCCAATATGATGGTCTATACACTATACCTACACATATGTCTGTCCAAACAGCTTGAAAAGTAGAATTTTCACCATAGGTGCCCTTCAAATTCGATTCCCCAAAGTTTAAACGTGATTTAAACCAAAGAGCTGATTCCTTACAATCCGTTAATTCAATTCATTTTTATTTTTCTAGATTGTCAAAGCAGCTTTAACCTAAATTGAGTTCGAGTGAACTAATACTGCTTCAGTCCAGTTTTTACAGCTGAAGTTCAGTTTAGTGTAAAATAAATGTCACTGCTGAAAGCCGAAACACTGAACAGGGAAGAGTAACTCCACAGATGTGCAGCTCCACAAATCCCAAACCAAGCAGGACAGTGGCAAGGAACAAACTTCACCAATTGACAAAAGTGTAGGAAAAAACTTAGAGAAAAAAACAGGCTCAACTGGGCACAACCTGTTCTCCTCTGGCCAAACGTCTTGTGCAGAGCTGCAGTCTAGGCGCAGGAGGCTTGAGAACGCTGGACCTCCATCGTGGAGAAGCTGCAGGTCTGAGTGGGTCACCAGCGGGTGTTCCGGTGAGCCCACAGGGTCAATGCTTTTAGGAGTAAGTCTCACCCTCTCCACTCCTCCATGACCACCACAACATCTACTCAGGATTCGGGCCGGGTCCAAGGTTATGGAGATCTCGGGATAAGGAGAAACAGACTAACAAAAGTGCAGATGCAGAGGTGGGTAGTAATGAGTTACATTTACCTGAGTAAAATTGTTGGGTATTGTGTACTTTTAGAGTACTTGTCACAATGATAAACACAGGAGACCCAAATGCAAGTGAAACAAGATGATTCATTATAAAAGTCACAACTGGTATAGATCTCACCAGATATAGTGTAAGGCAAGGATGCTCAGACCAGGATACGACACGCTAAACAGCGATGAAGGTTCATCCGTGAACCAAGGTCGTAGGTCAGTCTCTCAAGGATATCTCACCAGATATCAAGGGAAGGGGAAGGTCGGGCTAAGGAGCCGCTCTCAGGGAAATCGTCGAGTTTACCCACGGTAAAGTTCATAAGAGAAACAGATATGAGGTGAAGTCTCTCACTGATACTGTTGTCTTCAGAGCAGGCAGTAGTAACAACATCAAAGAGACGGAGACTTGCGTAAGGTCAAACAGAAACAGGTTATGACGGAAAGCCTCCACCCAGGCGAGCGAGAGAGTCTAACAGAGAAGACACCGAAGTGAACAAACAACGAACTGATAATGCTATCTACAAAACACTGAACATATATAGCGCACGGAACTTGAACCAGCTGTGACTGATAACAAACACCTGTGCGTTGAGAGTAGCAACAAAATACGTGACCACCCAGCTGATGAATGTAAACACACATACACACACACACCATGCGGTGAGGAACCCAAACAAGACACACCCACTTCCCACACACACACATGCAAGAAAAACAGAAAGACCCACAAACGTGACAGTACTTTTAAAGATGTGTACTTTTACTCAAGTAAATTATTAGAGAAAATCATTACTCTTCGCTACATTTGGCAGCGTTCCTCGTTACTGTGAAATGATAATAAATATGATTCATGTGACTTGTTGCAAATATCGCTAGGCACCGCATTGGAGAGGTTGTGTCGCGAGAGGTTGCTATAAAGACGAGTCTCCCGCTTTCGATTCGAGAGCGCACCTGTGTTAGAATGATGGCTGAAGACGTGCGAGTTTATACTGCGGTCACGCCATGGCCATGGTGCAGTGAATTTATCGGACCAGGTCACCCGCGGCCTTAAATTGAGTCTATGTAAAGAATAATTTGATAATGCGATGCACACTGTACATAGAACTGAACTGACTTCACAACGTATGCATGAACTACAGCTCCAACCTGAAAAACACGCAGTGGTAAGTGTCAACATTATCCTAGTTTGAACCTTATTAATGGTATATATGGGATAATTAAAGAAACTACTGTTTAATGGAATAACTGATTAGCCATGGCATGCACAGATAAGTCATTCACACTGTTAACTATTAAACATATTTAAACATTATTTTAACATACAAATGGTGTTTATATATATATATATATATATATATCTATGTATATATCTTTGTCATGATGACTGCACATAATATTTGACTAAATATTTTTCAAGATACTAGTATTCAGCTTTAGTCTTTTTAAATATGATGCCACAAGCCTGGCACATCTGTCTTTGGGAATTTTTGCTCGTTCCTTTTTGCAGTACCTCTTATACTCTATCAGGTTGGATGGGAAGTGATAGTGTACAGCCATTTTCAGATCTCTCCAGAGATGTTCAATAGGATTTAGGTCTGGGCTCTGGCTGGGCCACTCAAGGACATTCACCGAGTTGTTGTGAAGCCACTCCATTGATACTGCTGCTGAAAAACATCCCCACACCATGCTTCACTGTAGGGATGGTATTAGCCTGGTAATGAGTGGTGCCTGGTTTTCTCCAAACGTAACGCCTGGCATTCACTACAAAGAGTTCAATTTTAGTCTCATAAGACCAGAGAATTTTTTGTTTCTATTGGTCTGAGAGTTCTTCAGATGCCTTTTGGCAAATTTCAGCCAGGGAGTGGCTTCCATCTGGCCACTCTACCATGCAGGCCTGATTGGTGGATTGCTGCACAGATGGTTGTCCTTCTGTAAGGTTCTCCTCTCTCCACAGAAGAACGCTGGAGTTCAGACAGAGTGACCATCGGGTTATTGATCACCTCCCTGACTAAGGCCCTTCTCCCACGATCACTCAGCTTAGATGGCCGGCCAGCTCTAGGAAGAGTCCTGGTGGTTCCAAACATCTTCCACTTACGGATGATGGAGGCCACTGTGCTCACTGGAACTTTCAGAGCATCAGAAATGTTTCTGTAACCTCCCCCAACCTTGTGCCTCAAAACAATCCTGTCTCGGAGGTCTACAGACAATTCCTTTGTCTTCATGCTTGGTTTGTGCTTTGACATGCACTGTCAGCCCTGTGACCTTATATAGACAGATGTATGCCTTTTAAATCATGTCCAATCAGCTGAACTGACCACAGGTGAACTCCAATGAAGCTGCTGAAACATTTCAACAATGATCAGTGGAAACAGAATGTACCTGAGCTCTGTTTAGAGCTTTACAGCAAAGGCTGTCAATACTGATGTACATGTGATTTTTCAAGTGTTTTATTTTTAATAAATTTGCAACAATTAAAAAATTGTGTAATTTGTATATTTGCATGTGTATGTATGTATTTATATATATTTAGATGTATTTGTGTGTGTATATATATATATATATATATATATATGTGTGTGTGTGTGTGTGTGTGTGTGTGTGTGTGTGTACAGTGCTGGTGCACGGCAGGCCAGATTGTCTGTAAATGTATTTGGCAGCCCACAGCAGTTAGACAGACCTTTTTACACCAAGTACCACCTCAGAATGAAAGTGTAAAAGCTAATTTATTGCTATTAAGAGTATTTATGATGTCAGCCACTTTAAACATTATAAATACAGTTTGAACATTAACACTGTGCTGTACTTACAGGTTAAAATAATTAAAATGTGCTTAAAAAGTTAAACAGCTGCAGAACTTAAATCTAAAGCATTAACATATAGTAGCTGGGAATGATGATGGAGATGAATATTACAATTACTACTACAGTTTACTATAGTATTTTTTTGTGGGGTATCAGCTGGAAATGTTATGTTTGTCCTATGATGAGTTGAACTTAAACCAGACGTATTCAAAGTTTGTT
>CAIGQZ010032468.1:1378240-1421367 GCA_903798205.1 Danio tinwini
ACAGTATGTAGTGCATTTTATCGTTTCTCCATAGTTACAGCTGCAGTATTCAGTAAGTACACTATTATAGTATGGTTGAAAAAATTTAAGGATTTACTATAAATTACTGTAGTATTTTTCATGTGGTACTGTTGTAATTCTGTTAAAAGTGTAGAGTTATTGGTAACACATTAAAATAATTGTATTTTAATTAATTGTGTTTACTAACATGAACAAACAATTAGTAATACATTCATTAACTAATGTTAACAGGAACAACTTTGTATTTTAAGGCATTAGTAAATGTTGAACTATAATTAATAAATGATTTACAGAATTATTCGTACTTAATGTTAGTAAATACATTAACTAATGGATTAATTATTCTAAAGTATTACTGAAATGTGAAATGTTAGTTTTGTGTATAAAAACAATAATTGGCTGTAAAATTGAGAAACTAAAAATGACTTTATTAATGTACTGTAAAAGTTATTTGGATAATTACAGGCCATAATTCACAATATATATAGACAGCAGCTCGTTGTTTTTCTGGTTCATTTGATTATCATTTTGAGCAAGAATCAAAGCTTGGTCAGTGGTTTATCCATTTTACAAAGCAAAAAATTGATGGTATCAGTTAAACAGCTTAAAATATAATGGTTTTATTTAGTATTTTTTAAGTTTTGCTGCATAAATATGCAACACGTATTTGTTATGTCGCCGGGCGGTAACATGTGCAACTACAGATGTATTTTGCCAAAGAAGCAAAATAAAGGGAAAGAAAAGACTAATATTGCTGGTCACAGTTTAACACAGACGAGTTGATGCCAAACCAGTGCTGATGGTGATGTCGAGTGCTGGGTGATTATTCGAAAACTAATAGAAATTACGACATTCAGAACCTATAGTAGATCAAATATTTCCAGGTCAATATTTTCAATTACTTTCCCTACCGTGTGTGGAGTCACGTGACACCGCTCTGTTAAGGCTGAATTACACTTGTTATATTATGATTTATACTTATTGTATTATTTTGATATTATATATCTGCCATGGGCATGTGTACAGTCCAGCGCAGTCTTCACATACCCGCGCACCAGTCAAAAAAAATGTACTTATTCATCATAACAACAAGTTGCACAAGCTTTGGGATTGGTCGGTTTGGTAGCGGTGATAAGAGTGTGCGGCGCAGAGAGCCACGTTTTAGGCAATGTGTTTTAATTTCAGTTGTTCAGCGTAGATGTTCAATAAATAATCATACATAGTAGATAGTGTGTGTTTACTTCAGTTATCTTAAAATCAAGTAATCCACCCTACATTTTAAATCTCTCACTTGTAATGTGTGTTAAATAAATAAAATAATCGTTCATTAACCGTAATCGAGTAAAAATATTAAATTATTTGAGATTTGTGGTCGGGGAGCGCTGTGCGACAGGCCAGAGTCACGGTGGCAGTCACCGGGAAATGTCCCGGTGCTCCCTATGGCCAGTCCGCCCCTGGCTCTGGTGATAAACTCAAATGATAGATCTTCTTTAGTAAAAATAGCAGACCTAATAAACTAGGCTACATTATTTGAGCATTCATTATAAGATTAATATGATCTGTTGTGGTCCAGTTTATGTTTCCTTTTTTAATATTAAGATTTGTCTTTGAAATCTGTAATAGGCTACCACTATTGACCCTGATCATTGATAAAATAATCAGCCTTTTAGCAAAGCTTGATTTTTATTTTTTTACAGGTTTAATGCAGACTAAACTAAACAGTCTGAGGCCAGTTTTGCTTAATAAACATTCCCTCACCTAAACTCGCCGTAAAACAAGGTCCACTTATATAAACATAAAATGGTCTGTTAAATAAAATATTAATATAAATAAGATTGAAATAATCTCAGTTTCAGAGTAGCCTATATTTCTGTTAATTACAGTCCATATTTCGCCTTCAGTTTCACTTTTATTAACTACTTTGACCACAATGAGCCAGGCTTTACTAACCATTAGCAGCACTGAAAGTATTTTCCTCGGAAGAATAAACTCGGAAGGATGAGAGAACAGAGACTCATTGTGGGGATAATCTTACGGAGCGGCGCACATTGCATCTGTGCAACCTGTTGATCTAACAGACACAGCGCAACATGATTTAGTAACAGCAATGAACTCCTTGTTGCAGGTCAAAATGAACCCATTTAATGCTAAACTAAATGCATTTCTCCACTGATTATTTACACTAACAGGAACAAATCTGCTTATTAAGTCATGACTAGGCATGGACCGGTATATGATTCTGACGGTATGATGACCTTGGATAAAAATATCACGGTATTATGATTACTGCTCTAAAATATATTCTTTTTAAATGTCTGTGTAAAAAATAAAAAATTATTTCCCCTTTGAACACAATATATTTAATTTTGAGAAACATTTATAATATTTTTGAGCAGTAAACGTGCCAGGCTAAATAATGAAAATGAATAATTGACGTCTGCGGTCTTCATTAGTTTCAAAAACACAGATTTATTTACAATTTAAAATGGCATCTTTGAATATCTTTTCTGCTGGAGATGCTGTTGTTAAAAAAAAATGTAAATTAAAAAATTTACACATACCTTAGGAACGGTATTAGAGAAATTTTTGCAGTATGAAAACCTTGACTTTTCCAAACCACGGTATACCTTGAAAACGGTTATCGTCCCATGCCTAGTCATGACGTATGAAATACCGCTACCAAGTTTATGGTCACTTTTTTTGTCCTTTCACACATTAAAGTGAATTTTATATAAAATCATAGTGTGCACAACAATCTCTGGACCTGCTGCATCACAAATACCAAAATGTTAACACACAATATATTTTTTAGCACTTTCTGGCCATCGAATATTAGGCATGGATATATATATTGCGATCGTGATTTTCGAAAGTATAAAGCGCTTCGTAAACATTTATTATTACCATTTGATGAGTCTCCCCATACAGTTTTATAGACCGCTAGATAAGCCGCTTCGCATGACGTCACACTTAACAAGCGGATAGTCTTGGAGAGTGTTTCGTGTTGTCATAATGGAACGCGGCACGCCGTTTGAATTGTAAATGAATGAAGCATGATTGACAGGCGCAGTGGCGGGAAGCACTGAACTGAACATGAATTTAAGCACTTGAATATTCATCTGTGCTTCACATTAAACCATAGAATGGCTTCAGAACATTTGGGATATAGTAGGCCTACATGACAACTTTCTAGTGCCTTATAATAGGCTACTTACATGGCTTTTGTTGGCTGATAAATTACACAGGATAGAGCGCATGCGCAAGATCGGATTTGGATCGATCTGTCTGATACCCGATCCAGCAAAAATATGCTGTATCAAATTGATATCCAATCCAAGTATCGGGATTTGTGAATCCCTAGTACATTCAAGCAGGCAAACTTGAACTGACATGAATTCAGAACAGAACAAAACATCAAATTCTGGATCTCCTGATGAAACTAATTATGAAACAAGTGCAGTATTACTCTCTGGAATCTGGGCTTACATCGCTACTGCATTCATGACAGCATTCAGAGCATCAGTCGCTCCTCAGAGCTCAACATGGTTCATAACTTAAATAATAAAAGAGAGGAGGGATTATAAATCCACCACTTTAAAGCGACATATAAATATCAATGCATTGTCCAAATATGTGTAAAAGCATCTAAAGGTAACGACGAAATGGAAATACGGTTGATTTTAAACAAGTGTTTTAAAATTAATGATTGGGAGATCAATGTATCTTGCTTATGAAATTAACAAAAATACACCAAAAGTGATTATGAATGAAACTTAAGTGGTGGTCAACTTTCACTTTCTTAAATATTTAATTTTAAAGGCAGTGTTTTTGTTTTTATTTCAGGCCTGATGGAGGAGACACATCGTCGTGAGAAAATCATAGAAAATACGCACTCACTGATTAGAAAAGGCAAAAAATGTGTCACCTGCACTCAGTGTGGAATAAGTCTGTTTAACAAACAGAGTCTCAGAAATCACATGATGATCCACACTGGAGAGAAACCATTCACATGTGCTCAGTGTGGGGAGAGTTTCAGACACTCATCAAACCTTAATAAGCACATGTTGATCCACACTGGAGAGAAAACACACAAATGTGATCAGTGCGGGAAAACATTTTTGAGGGCTTCAGGGCTGAAGAGACACCTTCAAGTTCATACAGAAGAGAAGCCTTATTCATGCTCTGTGTGTGGAAAGAGTTTCAGACATCAAGATGGTTTAAGAAATCATCAGAAGATCCACACCGGTGTGAGAGAGCATATTTGCTTGGAGTGTGAGAAGACCTTTATTACGGCTGTAAAATTGAAAATACATGAGAGGATTCACACTGGAGAGAAACCTTACACGTGTTCACACTGCAACAAGAGTTTCAGTCAGTTAGGAAGCCTGAATAAACACAAGATCATTCACACTGGAGAGAAACCTTACAAGTGTTCACACTGTGACAAGAGATTCAATCAGTCAGGAATTTTGAAAAAACACGAGAGGACTCACACTGGAGAGAAACCTTACAAGTGTTCACACTGCGACAAGAGTTTTAATCAGTCGGGAATCCTGAAAACACATGAGAGGATTCACACTGGAGAGAAACCTTACATGTGTTCACACTGTGGCAAGAGATTCGGTCATTTATTTAGCCTGACAACACATGAAAGAATTCATGCTAGAGAGAGAACTTGTAACCTTGAAGGTGTAAAGTCGCCATAGTCTTAACAAGACTGCTTATCTGCTTTGTTTCTCTTTAGATCAGTGGTCCTCAACCACCGGGCCGCAGACCGGTACCGGTCCATGGATTAATTGGTACCGGGCCACACAAGAAATAACAAATAAAACGGAAATAATTAATGATCTGAGTCTGAACGAACTTTTATTTTGAAAAATTCCCGTATTCTCTCACTTGAGCGCTTAAATTTAACCCACAAGAAGGAAACATCTTAGACATCTTTAGAAAGTTTCTTTGCTAAGGGGAAAAGGCCCAGTGAATGGTGAACTGCCAAGGAATGGATTCGCAATGCAGTTGTCAACAAGTTGCGGGAAGTTCCGCGAGTCTCCCGCATATGACTCCCAGATGCCTGCAAAAGAATGAAAATCGGCCTTTTAGGCATATTACATATCGCGTCTTTTCTAGAGTTTGCACAAGTTCATTATTTCCAATGGAGGCGAGTGGCTTCTGTAGCTTATAGTCTGGAAGACGCTGGCTGAATGAATCCTGCGAGCACACTTCGACAAGAATTGACCGTTCAGCTTCAGTTTGTATGGAATACATACATTTTGGTAAGACTAATTATCCCCCCCCCCCCCCCCCTCGTGCGATACTTTCGGGTTTCTTCCCACCGCAGCCTTGATTTTGCTTTTGAAATGGCGGCCGTGTGAAATCAGACTATAGGACACTGCTGATTCTGTTCTTCCTCTTGTCATGTGGCTGTTTGTCATAAGAAGACAACAAGAATTGGTGACAATTCTCTGTAAATTAACAGCATTCAGCGGTGAGTTTAGCGCCACAATTTTGGTACTGTTTGATTGTGCTGGGACAGGGGGACAGTTGTAACATATGCTTTATAAGGCAAGTTTTACACAATTTAAATTTAGGCCCCGTTTACACTAATGCGTTTTCGTTTTGAAAGGGCGTTTTAGATCAAAAACGATCCACGTCCACACTAGCGTTTCATCTAGCCTTTCTAAACATATCTCCGTCCACACTACTCCACCAAAAACGTATATCACGTGACCATTCGTGCACTCTGGGCATGCATGGAAGGAAGCATGTGTCTCGCCCGGCATTTGGCTATTGTTAGTCAACAAACGCTGGTTGAACGATGAACGTGAGCGATTAGCAAGTGCTCGAACAATAGCTTGCCTCTTGCGAATATATGCAGCTGCTGTAGTAAAAAAGGCAGAGTTTAACTGCACAATGGCACCTAAAATGGACAATAGTGCAAACAACGCTCCCATTTCTGTGTCCATGTTGTTGTTTACAGTGAAGGCTGGTCTGCCGTCTTCCGGTATCGTTATAGTCATGTGATAGGGGCTTGACAAATAAGGGAAGGATACGCAATGATCCAAAAGCCCTAATCAGGTAGTGAATGTCTGCAGCCACGCCTCCATTTTCAGATGTCTTCGTTTTCCCCCATCCACACTGAGACGGAGCAGCAGCGTTTTTAAAACGCTCCGTTTTTGGGGCTCTAAAACTCCGGCGTAGTGTGGACGGATGGCGTAACCATAGCAAAACTTGTGCGTTTTAAAACAAAAACGCATTAGTGTAAACGGCGCCTGAGTTTACTTTAGATCGTAGCTATATTTCCTCAGTGCTTAACTCATTTTATTTTTTATTCTACATAGCACAGTATGTTTATTTACTTATTTATTTATTGGATAAACACGTTTGGATTTATTATCCATTACACCAGGGGTGCTCAACCCTATTCCTGGCGATCGACCTTCCTGCAGTTTTCAGTTGCAGCCCTTATCAAACACACCTGCCTGTAATTATCAAGTGCTCCTCACGTTCTAAATAATTGGTTCAGGTGTGTTTGATCAGGGTTGGAGCTGAAATCAGCTGGAAGGTCGATCGCCAGGAACAGGGTTGAGCACCCCAGCATTATACAATGCATTTATTTGCAGTATTAGCAATAAAATATATTTTTTGTCTATTAAAAAATATTTTCTATTAAAAACATTTTATTTAAAAAGTTCTCAACATTATGCTCAAAATTCTAAAATTATTTTGTTAGTTTAGTTGGTGTCCAACGGTGTGTAGCTTAATTATAACACCCTGTTACAACTAACCCCGCTGTCATGTTTTCCTCAAAACTGGTTAGCAGTCACTGTGTGTTTTATACATCTTTTAAAATGATTCCATATTTTAGTCTAGAAGACGGTGATCACATCAATATAAAATTTTACGTTCATACACAGATTTTTTTTTAAATAAAAAATATCGACTATAATAAAAAATACTTGTATGCTGCAAAAATGGTTTCTCCTGTGTTTCTCATCCAAATTTCGCTGAACTTTTTCAATAATTGGCAGGAAGATGTCAGCCGACACTGGTGAAAACCTCTGAAGTATGCCATGGTTAACCCTGAGCAAATACCTTAAAGTGCACCTATGGTGAAAAATCTACTTTTCAAGCTGTTTGGACAGACATATGTGTAGGTATAGTGTATAGACCGTCATATTGGGGTGATATAAACACACTCAGTCCTTTTTTTACAATTTAACAACCTAAAAACGGTGGACCAATTAGATTGGTTTTGAGACCGACCGCAACTTGACGTAGGAGTGCGGTCCCCCCGCCCACCAATATTGATTGACAGGTGTGCATTACCATATCCTCAGTTTGTTTCACGTCCGCCATTTTCAGCGTGAGTCAAAGTAACGTCACACAATGTCCAATCTGCCTGAAAATTCACAGGTTCAATAAGATTCCTCTCCTGAAGGCATCTACATGCCAATATTGAGTCACGGTTATAACGCCACCTACTGACAGAAAGAAGTTTGGCATAAATTGGTGAGTTTTATATATCAGCTTAAGTTATTATTGTCCACTGTTTTCTGTCATCCTAAGGCCACCGTGCAGCGGTGAGCCTGGTTGCAAGGTCCCTTTCATTGCTGCTTGCAGCTTTAATTGTAGCGTGCATTCATGACATCAGTCAGAGCATCAGTCACTTCTCAGACCTCAAATAACAAACATCGTTTATAACTTTAATACTAAAAGAGAGGAGGAATTATAAATCCACCACTTAAAAGCAACACATTATTATCAATGTATTGTCCAAATATGTGTAAAAGCATCTGAAGTTAATGATGAAACAGGGTAATATGTGTTTTAAAAGTGATGATTGGAAGATCAGTGTATCTTGCTTGTGAAATTAAATTTATAAAAATACACCAAAAGTGATCAGGGTTTCATGTAGTGGTGGTCAACTTTCACTTTCTTTACCTTTTATGAATAATTAATTTAAAAGGCAGTCTTTTTATTTTTATTTCAGGCCTGTTGGAGGAGACACACCGTCATGTCAAAATGAGAGAAAAATCTCACTCACGGAGGAGAAAAGACAAGAAAAATTTTACCTGCACCCAGTGTGGAAATAGTCTGGCAAACAAAGACAAAGTTTTAAGAGTCACATGAGGATCCACACTGGGGAGAAACCGTTCACATGTTCTCAGTGTGGGGTGAGTTGCAGACAATCATCATCCCTTTAGTAAACGCATGTTGATCCACACTGGAGAGAAACCATACAAATGTGATCAGTGCGGGAAAACATTTTTGATGGCTTCAGGGCTGAAGAGACACCTTACAGGAGAGGCCTTATCCATCATTGTGTGGAAAGAGTTTCAGACATCAAGTTAGTTTAAAAATTATCAAATAATTCACATTGGTCTGGGAGAGTATATGTGCTTTGAGTGTGAGAAGATATTTAGTACGGCTGAAAATTTGAAAAGACATGAGAGGATTCACACTGGAGAGAAACCTTACAAGTGTTTACACTGCAACAAGATATTCAGTGATTTAGGAAATCTGAGAAGACATGAGAGGGTTCACACTGGAGAGAAACCTCACAAGTGTTCACACTGTGATAAGGGATTCAGTGATTTAGGAAATCTGAAAAGACATGAAAGGATTCACACTAGAGAGTAACCTTACAAATGTTCACACTGTGATGAGATTTAGTGATTTAGGATCAATCCATGTATTAAAAATCAACAGATCATTGTCAAAATGATGATAGCTGACTTTTCATTTTACTACATGACATTTGTGTGACACCTGAAACTGTATACGCTGAACAATGCATTAATCAGGCATAAGCATGAAATTATGGTTAGATTTGCCTTAAATGTTTGTCACATGGATGAATGAATGTTGAAAACCTCTTTTCCTTTCATTTCTTTTATCATGATTTTAATCAAACAAGTATAAAATATATTGTGTTAACAATACAGAGTATATACATTTATTCTCTAAACTAGGGGTGCCAAAACTTGGTTCTGGAAGTACAGTGTTCTGCAGAGTTTAGCTCCATACCCAATTAGACACGCCTGAAGCAGCTTATCAAGCTCATATACTAGACACTTCTTGGCAGGTGAGTTGAAGCAAGTTGAAGTAAACTCTGCAGGACACCAGCCCTCCAAGACTGAGTTTGCACACCCCTGCTCTAAACTATACCTTGAAGTGCCACAAAGTGATGAGTCTTACCCCTACACTCCAAGGATAATACCTTATTGGTTCAGCCCTATTAAGGGGGTGCCACACCAAATGACCCACCAAAATCATCCAGGTGGCCCAGTAGCATCAGTGCAGTTCATCCTAGTTCTGTTTAAGCTTAGGATCTTCTTCAGGTCCAGCGACCAGACACAGACTCTGACTAAGATGGGATAACAAGACAGCCACTTCACATCTTCATTACTTTTCATTAGCTTTCTTTTCTTCCTGTAGAGAGTCTGGCTAAGTTTAGTGTGCTGCGAATTCAAAGACAACACGACTGCAGTCTTTTGTCGCCTTGAACTTGGACATCCAGACTCAACTTCAAGCTTTATGAAAACAACAAATCAACCACCAGCGAATCCATGTGGGAACCCAGCTTGGCAGAGGGAGTTCTCCACATCACAGAAGGAACACAGGTAATGCCTCCAGATTAATACTGGATTGGTGTAAATTATAACCTTGTAGAAACAATAAAAGGGTTGAATTGATTTATTTTTTGGGCCCTTGGTCAGATCTTACAAATCCCAAGGTTTTAACATCATTCCTCTCGCTCAAACTCTTCTTTTCCTTCCTTCACTCCTCTCTACAACCAGTATAAATGTGTTTGTGTTAGGTGTTTGCTTCTCTTAGAATAGTCAATACAGTTCAGATAATCATCAAACCTTATGTACACCATCCTTTGTGAATGTGATTCAATTCAGCTTCATTTCTATAGCACTTTTTACAATGTAGATTGTCATTAACGTAAATGAAGTTCTAGTAGTACTGCTTTAGTCCAGTGTTTACAGTCAAGTTCAGTTTAAGGTAAATACTGAAAGCCAAAACACTGAACACTAAAGAGTAACTCCATCAATGTGCAACTCCACAAGTCCAAAACAAAGCATGACAATGGCAGGGAACAACCTTCATCAATTGACGAAAGTGAAGGGGAAAAAACTAAAGAAATAAAAGACTCAACTTGGCAAGACCAGTTCTCTTCTGGCCAGACGTCTTGTGCAGAGCTGCAGTCTAGGCACCGGAGGTTTGATAATACTGGACGTCTGTCATGGAGAAGCTAAATGTCTGAGAAGGTCACCAGCTGGTGTTCATCTGTCACTGCTGTCTTTCAGGAATCAGTCTCATGCTCCCCACTCCTCCATGACCACCACAGCATCTACTTAGGATACGAGCTTGGTCCAAGAAAGTGTGCTAGAAAGTCTCTCAGACACTAAGGAGATATACCATTCAGGGCTTTGTAGGTGATCAATGGGATTTTTTACAATTTTAAGATGGAAAAAATGTAGATTCACAAATACTTGAAATCTGGCCTTCAAACAACAGACTGCTATCAAAAATCACCCCTACATTTTTGAATGAAGAGGACGACTGAACAGAAAATCCCTCAAGGGTTAGACGGTGTTCTAGGGTTTTGCGTAAGAGGTTTTTGGGTCCAAGATCTCAGTTTTATTTTTACTAATACAAATTTTTTTAGGCATCCAATGTTTTATATCAGCTATATAATCTGTTAAATTTGTGAATTCGTACAAATGATTGGCATTATGCCCCTTCAATAACTGACACAAATTGATAAAGTTCAGATAGGTAAGCTCTGAACCAAGTTTCAGTTATACCAACATAATTTTCAAGCCTATCAAGGAGAATGTTATGATCAATAGTATCAAATGCAGCACTGAGGTCTAAGAACACTAACGAAATGCTACCACTAACGGACGATAAGAGCAGGTCATTCGTAAATCTTAAGAGTGCTGTTTCGGTGTTTCAGTAAGAGTTGTAGCTACTTGTACAATAAGGTTGCATCACAGGTATTTCTGATGTAAACAAAACACACAAAGAAACTTGACACAAAGAAATTGAGAAACCCCACTGCCTGTTAGCATTTCAGAAGTGTTATTGCAGAGCAACACAAACAGAATGCAGAAGTATAAATGCACATCTACGCGCAAGACATGCACCGTGTGTTATGGTGATTACTTGACGCAGAAATACAATTCAGCCTTTAGACTACAAATCAGATTACTAGAGAGGAGAGCTGCCCCAGCCTAGGTTGAAGAAAGACCATCTCTTTAGAACAAGTCAAGTTTACCTTGAAACTTGTCCAATTGTCTATATAACCCAGGGATGGGTAAACTTGATCCTTGAGGGCTGGTCTCTCTACAGAGTTTTGATCCAATGCTAATCAAATACACCTAAACAAACTAATCAGTGTTTTCAAGATCACTAGAAAGCTATAGGCAGCTGTTTTTGATTAGGGTTGGAGCAAAACTATGCAAGACACTTGCTCTCCAGGAGTTTGCTCATCCCTGACATAACCCATGTTGCTCATTGCTGCACATAGTTGGTGTGTTATTGAAAATGGTGCTTCATGTCAACATCAATAGCCCTGTGGCAAGGTGCACATGGTGACCTGAGTTTGATTCCTGGCTCAATGTTTTTTTTTTTTTTGCCAATCCCACCACAGCACAAAACAACTTCTGAAGTAAAAAAAGGATCTCTCATGCTCAAGTAGAAAGCAATGAAGAAGGAGGGAGCACTGTGCTGGGAATAGGGGTGTAATAGTACACTGAAGTCACAGTTCGATTCATGCCTTGGTTTCAAGGTTCAACAGGAATAAGCAACAAATCCCCAGCATTTGCCTTTTTGTTTATCTTGAAATGTGGTTGACAGACATGCAGTACATCGCTTATGAGTGGTGCTCATTAGCATGGGTCACACAGCTGTGGACCAATTACAAGAACTCGGGAGGCAGGGCAAGAGTTGCTCAAGTGCTTCTATATACTAAGTTGACAAGACTGATGTGCACCTGCCCTTTTCGCTGGACTCCCGTCTTGCACCTTAAAACCTCGACTCTGCAGCTCTTCTGGTCTTCAATGAGCCAAAGAGAACACATGTAATACCTCTCTATCTCTCTGCATTGGTTACCGATTGCGGCTTGGATCAAGTTCAAATTATTGATGCTTGCCTACAGAATAATCACTGGCACTGCACTCTCTTACTTCCACCTACATGGTACCACAAAGCGGCACTCACTCCTGAGGCTCTTACCCCCCTCTTTCACGCACAACCATCTCTAGGGTTTACAGAGAATGGTCTGAAAAAGAGAAAATATCCAGCGGGCAGGCATTTTTGGTGATGCAAATGTCTTGTTGATGCCAGAGGTCAGAGGAGAATGGCTAGACTGGTTCCAGCTGATAGGAAGGCAACAGTAACTCAAATAAGCACTCGTTACAACCGAGGTCTGCAGAAGGGCATCTCTGAACACACAACAGTCCAACCTTGAGGCAGATGGGCTACAGCAGCAGAAGACCACACCGGGTGCCATTCCTGTCAGCTAAGAACAGGAAACTGAGGCTACAATTCACACAGGCTCACCAAAACCGGACTATAGAAGATTGGAGAAACGTTGCCTGGTCTGATGAGTCTCCATTTCTGCTACCTCATTTGGATGGTCGGGTCAGAATTTGGCATCAACAACATGAAAGCATGGACCCATCCTGCCTTGTGTCACTGGTTCAGGCTGCTGGTGGTGGTGTAATGGTGTGGGGGATATTTTCTTGGCACCTTTTGGGCCCATTATTACCAATTGAGCATCATGTCAACGCCACAGCCGGCCTGAGAATTGTTGCTGACCATGTCCATCCCTTTATGACCATTGTTTCCATCTTCTGATGGCTACTTCCAGCAGGATAACGCACCATGTCATAAATCGCGAATCATCAATCTCAGACTGGTTTCTTGAACATGACAATGAGTTCACTGTACTCAAGTGACAAATATACAACAAATATAATATTTTTATTGTATAAAAAGTATTAAGTCCTTGTTAATGAATGCTATGGCATAATGTGGTATTAACTAATCAGAAACAAATGTAATAAATACTTCAGTGTACTTTTTTACAGTAAACTGTGGTGTATTGCAGTGTAGTAAAAAGTTATGTGTAAAATATGTATGTATATCAAACTCAGTTCTGGGTAATTTGTTTATATTACTACGTATATCACAACATCAACTATCAAATTACCAAAGTGTATTATTAATAGTATGGTTCAAAAACACTTTAGGATTTACTACAATTTACTGTAGTGGGTTGTCTGCTGGAAATTTAATTAGGTTTGTTTGTCCTATGATGAGTTAAACTAAAAAGGAATTGCATTGAAATTGATTTGTTGATAATAGTTCTTTATTTATATTTTGTCACCTTAACATTGATTTTGCTTTCATAATTAATAATTCATTCTACTAAAGCTGTTTAGTTTTCATTACGCGCCCTATTATGCTACAAGTTGTTGCTCGCATTGTCCTCTAGATGGCAGCAGTAAACATCATACATATAGCGGATGCATTGAGGTAAAAGCTCAGAAGTTAGTGCTGCAGAAGTAAAGGCTACACTCCAGTTTTTATATTTAATCTCCCGAGTGCTTGCTTCATGATTATATCTTGGGTCTTAACTGGGATTTCCCCGTGGAAAAGCCATCAGGAACACTGGACTTCCTGCTACCTATTTCAAAGGCTACCTAATTTCATATGGAAACAGGTACACTATGTTTATCTTCTTACTTATTAGCCTATATTTCTACTTTCTCAGTATTCAAGTGTGTTTCCATTCAGTTGTATTTCGCATCAGTGTTGGTTGCACAATGTTGCTTTAAGGTTTGTTTTTGATTAGCCGCGACAGCTTTCTTAACAGAAAGTAGTTCGTTTTTGGTTTGTACATTTACGATCTACTATACTCAACTTTAAGTACAAACCTTATTATTCCTGTTTACTTTTCACACATTCTTCATTTTCATTTATACATTTGGGTCAGTGGTATTGTTATGAAGCAGACGGACAGACTGGGTGAGATAAAGATGTAACAGTTTATTAAGACAACGTAGAACACAAACAGGTGACCAGACTGGGAGGATAAATGAGCTGGATGGATAACTGTCCTTTTCTTGGCAGAATGGAGGAGACACAACGGGGAAGACGGATAGCACACACCACTGACTGGATACACGGGAGACAGGAACAACTAGGGGTAAACAGAGACACGGTAAGTACAATGATGCTATTTCGTGAGTGTTAGCCAGGAGAGTGACCACTCAGAGTCCGCTTCGTATAAACGAGCCCAGACACTGAGTGAAGTGAGGTGTGTGCTTATATAGTGAGCCAGGGGGATTGGATGCAGCTGTGCGTGATTAAAACTCAGGTGATGGTGCTCGCTGTGATTGAGTGCAGGAAGAGCCTGGCCAATCCAATCAATCAATCAATCAAGCCTTTATTTGTCACATATACCTCCATGTATTCACATACACTGACATATAGTGAAATTGGACCCCCCCGACCATACACAAACATCACATTTCAGGGAGAGACAGGTCAACGGGAGGTAGCATTTAGAAAAAAAGGAAGCAAGAAACATAAGGAAAGATAGGCAAAAAAAACTCCCTCTCACCCTGCTCTTAAATTAGGGCAGAGTGTGACCAGGGAATTAAAAAAGCCTTGGCAATCAAGCACATAAACACATAGACAAGACAAAACATCGCAACAGGGAATTGGAACAGGGGATGTGGATATAGTCCGGTAAGGGCGGGCAGCCATCCGTCCTGCAGCTGTAAGAAGCGCTGGTCACAGACCCGCCTACCCCCTCCAGTGGGTGAAAGCACACAAAGGCGTTGGATAAGGGCTCGGTAATGAAAGTCTTATCTGTAGCTGTGTATGTGTGTGTGTGTAAGCCTGTAGAGTCCAACAGGTGTCCTTGACAGGGAGCAGGAATTTCAGAGCGTCTCCTTATCTTGCTATCCGGGAGAAGTTGTTTTTCTCCAGCCGAGGCCATCTGGCTGGGAAAACACTGGGAGCCGAAAGATAAGAAAGTATTTCAAATTTAGGTCAATATCTGCCAATTTTACAGATATTTAATGTCCGTCACTGGTCTCCAGTCCTGGCCAAATCTTGTTGCAAAGCTGCTAATTTCACCCTGATGTTTTCAAATTTGCGGTCTAATACAGCAGTCTGATTAGCAGCATACCTGCCCATTATAGTTTCAATCAAGCCGGCCAGCTTGGTGGGGTTTTGAGCAGCACTGACCGCTTTTGTCAATCGTCGATACCCCAGGTCCCCGCATAAGCCCATCAGCAGAAACCCTGTTATCAAAGTTCCGAATAGGTAGATATCTTCAATATCCTCCAGGGACAGAGCAGCCAGGCACACGACACGCCACTTCTCCCACCCGTCCATCACGTATCCAGCTGCAAACGTCCCGGCAGGACAAGTGGGCTCTCCCGAGCCCAAACTTCTCGTTGAGAAGATGGTGTCAATCGCGTTCAGAGACCAGTTGATCAAATCCATAATTCCTTATTCGTTTGGATAGCAGGGCACGGAGAGCCTCAGAGATAGAATAAGACGAGACAAGAAGAGCCAGCCAGGTAAGATAAGGGACGGAGAAGGAAAAAGTGCGACCACCTTCGTCGAGAGCCAAAAAAGGATTCAATCCGTGACAGGTATAGTCCTATAAAAAAAGTGGTGTACTATTACCCACCCAACACAAATTTTAAAAGTAGGCAAAGAAACGACGAAACTATATATATATATATATATATATTTTTAACATAAGTTACCTGTAACTATTAAAAGAAAAAACATACTAAGAAAGTTAATGGTTACAGGTGTCCAGCTTTCTTCAAAATATCTTCTTTTGTGTTAAACAAAATAAAAAACAAACAACAAACCGGTTCGGAACAAGTAAAGGTGGAGTAAAGGATGACAATTTTACTTTTTTTGAATGAACTATCCATTAAAAAAGGACAAATATTTAAACAAATTGGTTCATTTTAAAGTGAGATGCTAATAGCCTAATCCTATTCAATGATTTATGCTTAGCTAATATTTATATATATTTATCAGGAAAATAAAAAGTTTTTTTTCTTCTAAAACTCAAATACTAGCCTATACTCAAGTATTTTTTCCATGTTTTAAATAGAGAGAACTTTTTTTCAAAATGGCAAAAATATAAACATGTAAAAAAATGTACAGGCTCATTTACATATTTCACTATAATAATATAAGTCATAATAGTAAATAATTTTTAACAAAGATACAACACAATATTTCACTCTGATCTCACTCTGATATGCAGTTAAAATGAGGACATTCACTGAGTGGTTCTGTCACTGTTTAATCCTGTGCATGAATGTATGATATATAACGCCACATGCACTGTAATGTGTTTTATAATCATAGTTAATTGATAATAAATGTTCATTAAGAGTTGCATTTTTGTTGGAGGAACAGCTGTGATGATGAGGGGAGCGCCGAGGAAACAGTAGATGGGGAAACCCGATTGGTGCATGTGATACAAGTGTTTCTATAGCAAAGAACTGCAAATATGCAGATATTATAACAATCTAGAGATGAACACACCTTCTGATTAAACGAAACACGAGTTGAAAACGGAGGAGCGGAAGTCTGCCGCCGTTTTCATATCAAATTTAAAGGGGACTGAGGTGATCATTTAGTAGTGTACAGTTCATGAGGAAATCGCAAAACATTTAGAGGCACTGAATAGAAATATAGGGGGCTAAAGCGATGCCCATGCTTTTTAAAAATAATTTACCTCAGTGTTTCAGCGAGACATCATTTAGTTGACTTGTCGTCGTTATCGAAAAACTCCCGAAATTTTCTCCCAGCTGCTGCGGTCGTCAGGGGGCGGGGAATGGCGCAAATTTAACAAAAATGCACTGATTGCAACAAATAAGATGCAAGTAAAAAAAACATTTGGTATACAGTTAAAGGGGACGCGAATACACGTAAATTAGGGGAGTCTAATCAGAAATATGCAGTATATGCAATTATTGATCCTCTGAAGTCGTAATACCCAAACAGCTCATGGCACAGCTTTCACCACATTGTAATCATAACTTCCGTATAGACGATATACAGATACAACAACTCAAAAAAATCTCATTGATTATTTAGGCGACAAGAGAACAGACGTCAGACTTTTTGGTTATAATGTGAAGATTTTGCTTTAGTCTTCTCACTGTGAGGAAGAACACACACACAAAGAATTTTTGTCTTCTTTAAGGTCAATCTGCTCTCTGGCATGCATCTTATCAGCATGGCACACACACACACACACACACACACATACACTGTGAAAGCAGACTGTTATCAAAAAATCAGCTTTTACCAGAATTAACTTTATATTTTAACTAGCAGTAAAATCTTTCCGGCAATGGATATTAGCTAGCTCGAGCAATTGTTTTTTTTAAATGTAGTTGTGTGATCACAAAACATAAATTAAAAACACAGACTTTGTGAAATGATGCTACATACGACACACCTGCAGAATAGTTTGCAGGCTGAATAAAAATGCTAACTCATTCTCTGCCAGTAGGTGGCACTTATTGACCAGCAGTTGTATTTAAATGTTTACATTTTTAAACAGGATAACATTAAAAAGTAATCAGGTGTAAGGATGTCTATGAGGGTTGTGGATCCATTTGCAAGTTTTTATTGGAATGACACAAGAATCAGATTACTGCCACTTTCTATGCAGTGTGTGTTAGTGAGTGGATAAGCAGCAACAGTCCAGGCAGTAGTCAGGGTTTACTGAAGATACTTACAGGCGAGATTCCAGACTACGGTCAATGCAGGCAGCATACGGTCATAAACGGTGATACAGGCTATGGTCAGAGCAGGCAGCATACGGGCATAAACCGTGATACAGGCTATGGTCAGGGCAGGCAGCATACGGTCATCAAACCGTGATACAGGCTATGGTCAGAGCAGGCAGCATACGGTCATAAACCGTGATACAGGCTATGGTCAGGGCAGGCAGCATACAGTCATAAACAATGAAACAGCAACGTGATGGCATCGTCTATTGACCCAACCCTAATAGCGTTAAAACCAAAGTGCAGCCACACGTCAGCTCTAAAAGCTGGAGGCACCTTTATTTTTTCTGCCATGCTCACTCTTACTTACTTCTGATACCGTACTACTTGGCGTTTTGTTGATCACCAGTTAGCGACATCTACAGGAGCGGAGGAAGAGGTCGTTTGGCACAACTTAAATCGATACTTGAGGTTGGACTATCGATACACTATCATAAAATAAATTATCGTGATAGTTCGATGTATTGATATTTTTGCAGAGCCCTAGTCATAAGTGGTGAAACAGGCTATGGTCAGGGCACGCAGCATACGCTTATAAATAGTGAAACAGGCTATGGTCAGGGCAGGCAGCATACAGTCATAAATGGCAATACAGGCTATGGTAAGGACAGGCAGCATACAGTTATAAACGGTGAAACAGGCTATGGTCAGGGCAGGCAGCAGATGGTCATAAACCGTGATACAGGCTATGGTCAGGACAGGCAGCGTACAATCAACAATTGAAAAATCAGGCAGTTGGGAATAGGATAACAGTCAGGATATACAAGAAACACTCAGAAATGTTTGCAAGCAAAACAAGTTAGTTATCTTACTGAGTCTGAGAGATGGAGAGAGAGAGAGAGGTGTTCACTCTAAGGTGTTAGAGATCAATGACGTTTCTGGGAAGAGAATTTGCTCGGTATGCATCTTAGCTTGATTTTCTTTAATTAAGACTAGCTGAATGCAAACTTGATTCATGTGTATGAGCTCAGCTGTGTGCCATGTGCAGATTTCTATTCTTTAAAACTTCACAGTCATATGCATCACCTGCTCTCTGGAAGTGGAGCAGATGCGCTGAGAAGACACACAGAACCTGAACTCAAATCGTGAGTTATTTGCTTCCTATCATGTTTAACAGCAGTATATAGACCTTGCTGATGTAATGTAGTTGTGCATGTATAGAAAGTGCTTGTTTTGTTCTTCTTATTTAGATCTGATTCATATCATGAGTGGGATGTGCCAAATGTATGTTTACAGCAGTAATTAATAAAGTATTAGTAATGCTGGAAATATAAACACTTTACTATTACACAGTTTGTTGTTTAGACAAGTTATTACTCGACTGATTCCAGTGGCGGCTGGTCAATAGGGGGCACTCTATTATCTAAAGATAGACGCTGTTAAACTCACTCACTTACTGTCCTTCAGCTTAGTCCCTGATTTATCAGGGGTTGCCAGAGTGTAATGAACTGCCAATTACTCTGGCATATGTTTTATGCAGCAGATGCCCTTCCAGCTGCAATGCAGTCCATCCAATTTACTTATACCACACGTCTTTGGATTGTGGGGGAATGTGGAACACCCGCAGGAAACACACACGGACATGGGAAGAACATGCAAACTCCATACAGATATGCCAACTGGCCCGGCCAGAACTTGAACCTGCGAACCACCGAGCCAAATTTTGTCAAATATATTACATTATATATTTAAAATCCTTGAATCCATGTCCACGAATACGCACTTTGTGTGCAAAGATTGGGATTGGGCCAATCTTCCATCATCGCTTAGCCAATCATGGTCATGCATTCGGGGTTTCCCCAACACTTTCTTTGTTAAAGGGCTTGGCTGACAATGCTTGGTCGAGCTAAAGTGGAAGATTGGCCCAATCCCAATTCCGCCCACTAGCCAGGCATAGGTAGACTAGCCAGGCATAGAAAAGAGACGAAGGAAGGGCTAAGGGCAGGTATAGGCAAACTTGATCCTCGAGGGCCGGTGTCCCTGCAGAGTTTTGCTCCAACACTAATCAAACACACCAGAACATGCTAACCAATGTTGTCAAGACCACTAGAAAGCTTCAGGCAGGTGTGTTTGATTAAGGTTGGAAACCGGCCCTCCAGGATCAAGTTTGCCTATACCTGCCCTTAGCCCTTCCTTCGTCTCTTTTTCACACATTCACTTGGTCATATGCAAGTAAGTAATGTGCAATTATATATCGCATTGATCGCGCATGGCCAAACACCCGAATCACTTTACAATCATGTGAGAGGTCTTTCCTCACCATTACCAGTGTGCAGTCTTCACTTGGTTCACTTAGATCAGGGGTGTCCAAACTCGGTCCTGGAGGGCCGGTGTCCTGCTGAGTTTAGTTCCAACTTGCTTCAACACACCTGCCAGGAAGTTTCTAGTATCTAGTAAGAGCTTGATCAGCTGGTTCAGGTGTGTTTGATTAGGGTTGGAGTTAACTTCTCCTGGACACCGGCCCTTCAGGACTGAGTTTGGACACCCCTGACTTAGATAATGTGACTGCAACCACAGGACAACATCGACACCTATAAGTGGAGTGGAGAGATAAGGATAGAACCACTGTGATGTATTAGGATGATTGACCACAATGGAGACCATAAGGGCCAATGTAAGGAAGTTGGCCAGGACCTTTGTTACTCTTCTGCTCTTTACAAGAAGTGCCATGTGATTTGTAATGACCACTGAGAGTCGGGACCTCGATTTAGGCCATGTTGACATGTACACAGGTATTTTTATAAACAAGTTTTCCCCACTTTCGTTTTTGAAACAATGTCTTTCCACATAAAAATGCAAAAATGCACTGTGATGTACGTTAAAGGCATGCCGAACCAACAAGTGGCAATAAGGACACTTTTGTACGGAGTTCACATTAAGTGAGGAATAACATATATTCACTAGTACATTGCAGTCAAGTCAATGCAACTTGAGAACAGAGGCAGATTACTGTCCCATGGTTTAACAATCTGGAATATGCTAAACATTTGCATGAATATGCAGAATTTGCCTCATTCATGTCTTCCATGTCTGGTGTGATCCCAGTTATGTTGGCCAATTAGAAAGGCAAAAACAGCGCACATTCTGATGTCATGAGGCGAAAACCCCAGTTGTACTGTCCACACGAGTACACTGTACCCGGAGTTTTGGAAAATTTTTTACCTGGCTGGAGTTCTCAGAAAGTTTCGGAATCAGTCACCTGATACTCTGTTTTGGTGTGGACAAACAGTGAAACTGCATAGAAAAAATAAGTTTGTAAAAATACCCATGTCTGTGTGGACAGGGCTTTAACGTGTCAGTTGAAGGATGCCACTCACTGACATTATAGTGTCCCCTTTACTATACTGGGACACACAGAGATCGCAGGTTGAGCACCTCCTGCTGGCCTCAGTTCCAACAGCAACCTAGTTTTCCCAAGTGCACTTGCATCCAGGTGCTAACTAGGCTCAGCCCTTCTTCAGTGAGTAGCCGGTCTTGGGCTGCAGGGTGTGGCTATGTGGAGTTGTGCACACACACACATCACAAGTAAGATTATGTAAAATTCATTCAGACACAGTTAAACATGACAGGGTTTATGACCTGCTGAAATCTGAAACAATCCTGTGAAATTCCACACCTAAAACATGAACAGAGAAAACCTTTGCTGTCGGGTATAACCCATCATACTGTTCAGTGAGTTTATCCTCGAGATTGGTCAACTTCAGATAGATTGACAGATCAGTTTGTTTAACCGCACACTTTCAAGTCGACAGCTCCCAAAAATTTTTCACAGGTTTAAAAATAATCAGGGGCGACACAGTGGCTCAGTGGTTACCACTATTGCCACACAGCAAGAAGGTCACTGGTTCGAGTACAGACTGGGCCCCGATTGTATGGAGTTTGCATGTTCTCCCCATGTTGGCGTGGGTTTCCTCCGAGTGCTCCGGTTCCCCAGACAGTCCAAATGCATGCAGTATTAGGGAATTATTAAGGGGTAATTAGCTTGTTTGCGCACCCCTCCCCCCGCAAAAATGAACTACCTGCCGCCACTCACTAATACCTGTTTATTTAATCATACAAAGCATTCCTATTGGACAATCAGAGCATGACTTCTCTAATTATTTACACACTTTCAGTGTTAAGCTGCCTTAATTTGTTGCATTCTATTTATCGATCTAATCTTTATTATATTGATCAAATACCCTCATGATTTGCATGATTTGAAGTATGTTTTATGAAATGTTTATGAATTCTTTCTTATGATTTCTATTCTGATCATGTATTCAATACTGTTATGTCCTTTAACTTGTGTGTGTTTTTAAGATGTTGAATTGTCTCACATGTAGTAAAACCCAAGACTAAATCTCAGTTTGCGAACCATGTTGACTGCGTAATTTAAAGGAAAACTGTACCGAGCAGGCACAGGACTTCAATATGACATCAGATTGACGTTATACCCCAACGTCATGGGGACATTAATTTTGTTTGTAAATGAAAATGATGTTACAGCTTGACGTTGTGTGGACGTTACCACTATGACATCTATCAGACATTGAATTTTGATTGCCTGACAAATAAATGTCAGTGTTTGACATCATTATAATGTTGGTTTAAGATGTTGGCTCGATGTTGGATTTTGGTCACTTTCCAACAGAAGCTAAAATCAACCAAATATCAACGTCATTTGACTTCTTTATTGGACGTCAAAATATTGTTGTCCTTAGAAGCACTGTGTTCTGTTGGACATGTAGTTAGCAAACCAAGTGGTACATGCCAATCCATGCTAAATATTTAATTAAAAGTGTGTGGATCACCCGTGTCAAATGCCTTCGAAAGATCAATAAAAAGGTGAGGACAGTAATTCTTACAATCTAATGCCTGTAAGAAATCATCTAAAACCTGCTATGTTGCTTTCTGAATCCAGACTGGTAATATGATAGTACATTATTTGCATCTAAAAACAATTTAAGTTGGTCACTGACAAATTTCTTTGTTAAAGACTTTTGCAATGATACATAGTTTGGAAATTACATTGGAAATTACATCCAAATATGAACTCCTTTGAAAAATAAATCTGTCTGATTTTATCAAAGAACAATGTGTTTTGCATATCCAACACTCTCACACCAAACGAGGAAGAAGAATCAAGCGCGAGTGATTTACTTGTTAAGTCAATGCAAAGACACGAATAGACATCCTACGGCACGATACCTGCGATTGACGTGATTCGTGCGAATGATACGGCGCAAGTTGAGCGATTGACGCACTTAGCGTGCGAATCGCTCGAGTTGAAAAATCTTTAGTGGACATTCGGGATGCTTTAACCGATCAGGAGCTTTTACTTGTAGGGGTGTGATTATGACGTAGCGCCTGTTGTTGGTGTCCCGTTGGTGTCTCGGCTCAGTCGGAAGATTCCATCATCCAGGTTCAGTTTCTGGAGAAGTTTATGAACTCACAGAGCTGGGTGCACCTCTGAAAGGATCTAGTGGACTCGGACAGTGCTCCAAACGAATCTATGGTGTTTTTCAGCCTTCATAAAGCACATTAACACCGATATTCTCTCAATAAAATCCATGTTAACCATTTAACAACGAAGCTACAGTCACCAGGCAGACAGAAGCCTGCCCATGACTCTAATGCAATCTCTAATCTAAATTGCTCAGTGAATTTGAATGAAGCGGATTTGACACGCAAATGAAGCTAGTAAACTCAAAATGTTCATGGGTCTATTTACACGCAAATAGCACGATTTTTCTGCATGTGGTGTAAACACACTATAAGGCTACGTTAACACCAGATGCAGAAGAAGCGTCAAGCATGAGTGATTTACATGTTGTCAATGCAAAGACGTGAAAAGCGATATGCGCAAATGAGGTGACGCAAATGACGTGATTCGCGTGAATGAAGCGGCGCGAATTGAGCTTTTTGCACGATTGCCGCACTTAACTCACATATCGCTCGAGTTGGAAAATCTGAACTTCAGTGGACATTCGCGCTGCATTAAACAACAAGGAGCTTTCTCTTGTAGGGGTGTGATTATGACGTAGTGCATGTTGTTGGTGTCCCGGGGCAAAATCCTTCTGCCGACACCGGGCAACAGCTAATCAAATTGGGCTCAGCTTAGTCGGAAGCACCACTGAAAGCTTTCATCATCCAGGTTAAGTTTCTGGAGGAGTTTATGAACTCACAGAGCTGGGTGCACCTCAGAATGGAACTAGTGGACCCAGACACTGCTCCAAAAGAATCAACGCTGTCTTCCTAAAGCACATAAACACAGCTATTCTCTCTATAAAAAAACATGTTAGCCATTTAGCATCGAAGGTAGAGTCACCGGGCAGACAGAATGCAAATCTGGCCATGATGCAAATCCTCTATTGTAAAGTGAATTTGAAGCGCGAATGAAGCGAGTAAACTCAAAATGTTCCCGCGTCTATTTACCCCGTCAGGTGGGAACACAGTATAAAAGGTTTTGCATGTGCTGGTTGAAAAAACAGCCCTTGCTCTCCGTCATTGTATATAAATTTATCAGTGTACTAGTGTAAAGGAAATCTAATACTCTTCTAAGGTTTATATCTTTTAGATTAATTCTATGTGTGAATTTACTTTTATGTGAACCACTGAATTACTCAATTATATGTAAGATGATTTGATTTGATTATTAAAACTTAATGTTCAGTTTCAAGTGATTATTTTTTTATTGCTCACTTGTATTTTTGAGATGTTTTAATAAATTAGCATCTTTTCTAATCTTAACATGGTTTTGTTATGAATGTTGTTTACTCTGAAGTGATTATTCTGAATGTACATTTACAGAGTTTTAGGTAAAAATGTTTCACTGTTACTAATAGGCAAGGCAAGTTTATTTATGTAGCACATTTCATACACAGTGGGAATTTAAAGTGCTTTACATAAACAAGAATAAAAAGACAAGTGTAAGAAAAAAAATTAAAACAGATAATAAAAAAACTGATAAAAACAGATAAAATATGTTAAAACAGGTTGAAAAAGAATGGAAAAGAAGAGAAAAACATAGTAGTGCGAACTGTCGGACATAGCACAGTGCTCATTCAGTAAAGGCACAGCTAAACTGATGAGTTTTCAGTCTGGATTTAAATGTGTTTACTGTTGGAGCACATCTGATCATTTCTGGAAGCTGATTCCAGCAGCAGGGGACGCTGTTAGTAGCTGAAAGCCGATTCACCCTGCTTTGACAACTCTTGGCATTTCTAGTTTATATGATCCTGAGATCTGAGTGATCTGTTAGGTTTGTATTCAGTGAGCATATCTGTAATGTATTGAGGTCCTAGACCATTTAGTGATTTATAGACAAGTAATACTACTTTAAAATCTATTCTGAATGTAACTGGGAGCCAGTGTAAAGACCTGAGGACAGGTGTGATGTGCTCTGATTTCCTGGTTCTGGTCAAAATCCTGGCCGCAGCGTTCTGGATGAGCTGCAACTGTCTGACTGTCTTTTTGGGGAGGCCCGTGAGGAAGCCGTTACAGTAATCCACCCTATTACTACTATTTAATATATACAGTTGAAGTCAGAATTATTAGCCCCCCGGTTTATTTCTTCCCCAGTTTCTGTTTAATGGAGAGCAGATTTTTTCAACACATTTCTAAACATAATAGTTTTAATAACTCATCTTTAATAACTGATTTATTTTATCTTTGACATGATGACAGTAAATAATATATGACTAGATATTTTTCAAGACACTTAACTTAAGGCTTAACTAGGTTAATTAGGTTAACTAGGCAGGTTAGAGTAATTAGGCAAGTTATTGTATAATGATGGTGTGTTCTATACACTATCGAAAAATAATATAGCTTAAAGGGGCTAATAATTTTACTCTAAAAAGGTTTTTAAAAAATTAAAAACAACTTTTATTTTAGCGTAAATAAAACAAATAAGACTTACTCCAGAAGAAAAAATATTATCAGACATACTGTGAAAATTTCCTTGCTCTGTTAAATATAATTTGGGAAATATTTAAAAAAGAAAAAAAAATCAAAGGGGGGCTAATAATTCTCACTTCAACTGTATTTACTATATATTACTATAATTATTTCGTTTATAATGAATTTAACTAAAATAAGAATTTTTTTCAACATTTGTTGTAGTGTATAAAGGACAGATATTGCTCAAGATTAATGCATATAACTGTTCTTCAATCTATTTGTTCTGGTTTTGATTGTTCTGATTATTAGCACTTTATTTTTTCTTTTTTTTTGCAACCTAAAACACGAATAAACTGTGATTTGGACCGTAAAGATGAGGGTCCTAGCATCAGATATCTGAAGTTTTAGACTTTTTCCGTTTTTTTTGTCATGGGTAGAAAAGTGCAGAAGTTTTGTGTTGTGACCTTGAAAGTGAGAGCGCACAGAGATAAGTAGGAGAAATGCCTCCCTGTCTTGGCACACTATGACTATCTGACTTTCTTTAGTAAGACTGAACCCAAAACTGAACATTTACTCACTATTTACTTTCTAATCTTCAAAAGTTTCTTTTTTTTTTTGGTTGAACACAAAAGCAGATGTTTTGAAGAATGCTGAAAACCATTGACTTCCATAGTAGAAAAACAAATACTGTGGAAGTCAATGAGTGCAGCATTCTTCAAAATATCTTCTTTTCCTGTTCAACAGAAAAAAAGAAACTCATAATGGTCTGAAACAAATCAAGGGAGAGTAAATGAAGACAGAAACCTGTTTTACTTTCTTGCAAACCTGTGTGTGTGTGTGTGTGTGTGTGTATGTATGTGTGTATATATCTGTGTGTGTATATATATATATCGTATAATATTGTCTTTCTTCTGGAGAAATTTTGTTGTTGTGAAAATATATTTTATATGTATAAATTTGACTTTGGCATGCTCAAATTACTTCATTTAGATTTTGTGTTTTCCACTTGCCTCCTCATTCATTTAACAGTTTTTTGTTTATGGGCTTACTCAATGAGCATGAGCAAATGGGTTGTGCTTTCATAGAAAAGTGTCACATTGCAATTTGTTTTCTTTCACAGGGCTTTTCAGGGCTCAACACAATAAGGATTTACCTTTTTTTTTCTCTGGCCACACCAAACTAATTATTTACTTGCCACAAATTTTAAATAAGGTGTCAAAACAAGCAAAATACTGCTGTATACGTGCACTTTTTATTCAAAAAAACAGCTGACATTTAAACAAGATATATTCTCACGCATCTAAAACTATGCACAGTGGTCTGTTCTGGCTCCCAGTACACCAGTTAACTATGCATACGACAACATATTAAAGCAATATTATTGTAAAGGACGATTAATAAACTATATTAACAAAAAATAACAGCAAGCAAAAGAAAGCGGGTTAAAAGCATTCCGTGCGCCATAATGAAAGGATGATGCCGCGCACACGGTTAATGTTAGGCCAATTAATAATCTGTTCACAGAATGGTTAAAGCGAAAGCGACAACAACTGCTGCTGCTTACAAAGAATCTCCAGCCCTTGAAGGACTGTGGGTGCACAAGCGTCACACTAGTTTCGTTTCCAGGCACGGTTGCTTCGAGTGAGGAAACGGCACAGGAGCTTTTAAACACTCACAGTCATCAAATCATCTGAGTGCGCAACACTAAAGCCCTTGAGTTGTCAGTAAGTAAAAAAAAGTCTGTTTGACCATGCGCGTGATCCTCTCATTCATTATTCACCTGCTTTCTTTTGCTGGCACGAAAAGCTGTTTTTGTCAGTCGTGCTGCTTCTCGATTCTAAGGGCGTACTCACACTATGCTATCCGAACTGTGCCTGGCCCGTTTCCCGGATCGTTTAAGAAGTGTGAGTGCTCTGAATCGCACTCAGGCACGGTTCACTTGAGCGGCCCTGGCCTGGTTGGAAGAGGTGGGCCAGAACGTGGTTCACTTTGGCTCAGTACGCTTGCAGTGTGACTGCAAAACGTGCCTAAGCCCGAAACTGAAATCGAGACGTGACTTTTAAAGGACTGTTTGATATGGATTAATTGATCATTGGTACTGTTTAACGAACACAAACTGTCGTAGATTATTAAAGACGCAAACCCCTCACTGCACGTCAGCTGCACCTTCAGCAAACCTCCTAATACCTGCAGCACGAGGACTTTATGATTGTTTATGAGCGTCAAAAGTGGCTGATCTGTTCGGCTAATATATTAGACTGCGTGTCACCACATATCAAATGACTTAAACGATATAACTAAAGAAATCTCCACTGTGCTGAGCGAGAGCACTTACTGAAAAGCGTATCATCGATGACGTAAGCGCACCCAGGCCTGAATGTAATGTGAGTGCGGGCCGTCAGGGGAGACGGGAGGGGGGACAAGCGTGCTGTGACCCGGTTCAAGGCAACTGTACAATGATCAAATTGGTACGCATATAGACAAATGGTCATAAACTTCTAAACAGTCTAATCTGTAGTGATGACGAGCCAGCACTGGCAATTTAAAAATGAGTTTCAGCCAGCCAAAGTGGCTAGTGGGAGTGGATGTCTAACCAGCCACACATGAAATCTACCCGCATTTGGCCGGTTGGCAGGTGTTAATGTAAAGCCCTGTGTAGGCCTATATATATAATATGAAATTACGAATAGCCTATCGTATATGTACTACCTAGATTTAACTTATAAAAAGTGAGGCAAGTGGCTGCATCGGACGTTTTAGGTTGAGTCAACTTCCAGCTTTTATTAAGTATATTAAACACAGAAACATTGCTTAAAACAAATGCAACAAAATTAAGTTGAGCCAACAATATTTCTAAAATTACTCAAGTCAGATAAACTTCCTTTTTTTGTTCAAGTTAATTTACTTATACATTGCTATATGTTACCTGTACTTATTTTAATTAGGTATTAAGAACTTTATAATGTAAATAAAATTAACCATGCATATGTCATTTAAAGTGAAGTTTATTTATAAACTAATTTCGAGAGGATCACGTGCTTATGATTGCTTGCAGCCGGCCCCGCATTATTCAATTGGTGATTCACCAATCAGATGATTCCTAAGCCACTATAAATACCCTAGGTTCCAGATCACAGCTATCTTCGTTTTGAAGAATCCCCCCTTCCACCCCTACTCTTCCTCCTTTCCTATATAAGTGGCACAGTGGCCCAGTGGTTAGCACTGTTGCCTCACAGCAAGAACGTCACTGGTTCTAGTCCTTACCAAGCCAGCCAACGTTTCTGTGTGGGGTTTACATGTTCTCCCCGTGTTCCTCCGGGTTCCCCGGTTTCCTCCCACTGTCCGAAAACATGCAACTTAAGTTAATTGACTAATCTAAATTGGCAGCATAGACATGCTCCTAGTAAGAAGTTATATCTTATAAGCAATCACTATCTGTTCATTAGCTACTACAGCAGGGGAGTTCTCCAGATCTACCTGAGCTCAAACTCCCCTCTCGCCTTGCAAACGGGAGGGAGCCCCGGGCTCGAGGATATTATGAGCTCAGAACTCTCTCCATGTCAAACAAACTTTATAATCAATCATCAGCTAAGTGTGAACTCTTAAAAATGAATTCAATTGACTTCTGGCTGTAACCTCAGAAAATGAATCTATATTCTAAGCACAATATACAGTGATTAAGTAAAAACAGATTAACAGACTTTCCTGTCAATAACAATTAAATAAGAATGGGAAGATGGATTAAAGACCATAACATTTATTCAATGTCAACCAGTGTCCGTTTTAATAGTGACTACAAAACAGGCCATTAATGTGGCTGCACGTACACAATACATAAATAAAAACATTAATAATGCCAGATCCTACTGAGAAATCATCTAAGACAACTCATTGAGGAGATTAGCATACTTTGCTGAATAATTGGGATGCATAATGTCCAGTCCCACAAAGAGTCTCTGATATATCTCAAATGTATACATTTTTGATGGATACTTTAAGTCGAGGGCATGTGTAAGTCCAAACAGGAGCCATCATGCATTTGACAGGTTTGGTAAACCTCTGACCGTCCTATGATAATCCAAACTGTGCTGGGTTGATGGCAAATTTTTCCCGTGGGCAGCCGCCAAGCTCAGCATGCACCTCTGATTCCTCACAACTCTATTGGTGGAGACAAAAAAGAAACAAGAGTTCAGGTGGTGAATACTAAATAATAATAAATAGCTAAATACTAAATAGCAAAATGATGAATATTTTAGATCAACTACAAGTGAAGTTACAAAAGTGCAGTGAGAATGATACATGGATGAAATACCTTATGGCTCTTTTCCACTGAGTGGTACGGTACGGTTCGGGTCGGTACGGGTCACCTTTATCAGGCTTGCGTTTCCACTACAAAGGGTACCCTTTTGGTGGGCGTGGTGTACTACAGAGAGTTTCAGTCGACGTCATTCTCTCGAATAAATGTCTACAGTAAAGCTGTACAGGTCGTTCACATTATATGAGAAGCTCTTCTAACAAAACAGATGCTTTAAACATATTAATACTTGTTTATAAATGTTTATTACTAACATTTCTATGAACATGATTTGATTATAACTGCAGATCAATGACAGTGTGACAGTGCCTACTGTATTGTCTGCAATTATATAAAATAAATAAATAAATGCAACATATATGAGCACATACAGACCCTTACAGTCTCCGATATGTTACCACTTACAGATAAACTACACACAGCAGACATTTAGTCCTTATTTGAGTTCAAAAACAACACGCAACATATACAGTAGCCCACAGTCAGAGCTAACCTCTCATCTGTGTCTGTAATCTTCACCAGCACATGTAGCCTCTGTTAGAGAGAATTTTCCATCATTCTGAGTTCATAATAGTCCAAAAGGTGATGATAAACATGGCAGATTGTTCAGGTTGCTGAAACTATTTGCTCCTGTCGGGAATCCTTGTAATCCTGTTGGGCTTCTCCTTTTCTCTGCGCTTCACTCTTGCGTTTGTCCTTTTCTTTCTGAATGGATCAGATGTTGAAGACGCTTCATTAATCACACACACGTTATTATCATCAGCTTAAGAAGTTCGTTATATCAAATCTGGACACGATCACAAGCTCCCTGGAGAAAGCGAAAAACTGCTCGCACTTTTAGACTTTTAGACGGCCTCATAAAACAACAACAGGACACGGCAGATTCTTGGCTTTGTGGCTGTTTATCAAGACAACAACAAGGTTTGTTTTGAGCCCGGGTCATCCATGTATCGCTATTATATGCATATAGTTGTCTCGGCTGTGTATTTAAAAACATGGCGGCTCCATTGTTTTGATTCTGGCTAGCTCCACAACATCGTGACGTATCTCTGTAAACCAATCAGCGTTCAGCTGCGCGTGTAGCTCCACCTTTTAGTTTCCTTTCTCGTCTTTGGTACCCTTTCGAAAGGGTGCCGAAAAAGTGGTACGGTTCGGTTCGGTACGCTTTTGACAGTGGAAACGGCCATAAAAGCGTATCGAACCGATCCGTACCGTACCACTCAGTGGAAATGGGCCATTAGTTTATCAGTTAACATTTACTGTTTCTGTATTAAAAAAAAAAGGTTATATAGGTTATTGTGTACTTACATTATTCCAGGTGTTTTTAATGATCAAAATCTAAAGAAAACTGTGATTTTATTCAGTGTAACAGTGTATGGCATTTTGGTTGCCTGTCAATCAAAGATTTAATTAAATGTAGGTATTTTATTTTCAGTTTATTTTTGCAACTTATAAAGCATAAATGTGTATGTAATTTACATAAACAGTTTAAAAAAGGCGAATATACATTTTATAATTTAATTGTCATCTTCATTTTGCACCAAACTTCGCACATATGTTATAATACAAATTTAATTAAATAAATAAATACATTGGCAATTTTACATATTACATTAAGGTTTACGTTACATTTTTGCTGAAGCCACATTTAATTGACTTTTTCTCCACATTTAATGTTACTGGCAAATGACAATTCAGTGAATCGGTGTTATCAGCCAGCTTTAGTGAAAGATTGACAGATAATAAGAAACTGCTTTAGGATATTTTTTACTGTTTGTTCATTGCACACACACAAAAATCTTCAGATATCAAATGTAATTCTATGGAGCCCACTATTGTTTGCAATTTTACCCATGTTTTACTTACCTGCAAATAATTATAGCTGTAATTGTATCTAATGTTTTTCTTACCTGGATATGAAGTTTGAAGACCCACAGGTAACAAAATCACATGGGTATCTAAAGACTAGGCCCATACGGAATCTGCACGCGCAGAATTCCGCAGATTTTTAGCCCATTATTAATTCTGTTTATTTACTTGACTAAATGTATGTAAATCTAAATTTATTCAGTTTTTTAATTAATTTCATTAATATTATTGACTAATATGAAAATGTTCATCTGATTTATGTACAATGCAGTTTGTAAAGTCTGTAAAGTATATTTTAATAGATATATTATATAGGAGACTTGCTTTGTTTACCAAATAAAGTGAATCTAATTGGATTTACATTTTAAACATTAAGTAAAAGTTAAAAAGGTATTATTTTTTATTTCACATATTAAGGTTTTAGTTATGAGACTCCCAAAATAATTCCGCAGATTTTTACCAAAATTTTCCACAGAAATAGCAAAAAACGTCCGCAGATTCCGTCTGGCCCTGCTAAAGACCAAGAAAATGCATTTTAGATTGAGGTGCATACAATTTAAATGGCTCTGTAAACATCAGTAGTAAATGTAATCCAAGTTAAAATAAATTAAAAATCTAATTTATTCACTATGCAGCATTAAAAAAACTTATGGACTAAATCTCTAAAACACAAACCTTACTTTCTCTTACTTAACGTTACACACAAACTACTTAACTGTTCCATACGTTTCTGCATTTAATATCCATCCTTAATGTGCTGCTAATAACTTAGGTGAGCTAGCTAAGTTAGCGCTAGCAAACTGCACCCACACCCACACCCCGACCGCCCACCAGAGACCTTGTTAATCCGTTCTGTAACGTTAGTTATTCCTACTAAGTGTTCTAAAACTACTTTTCCAACCTTATCACTTTTTATCGTTAGCATAAACTAGCGTTGGTTAGCGTTAGCCAACTTAGCGTTCCATGTGAGAGCAGACTACCTGAAGTTACAGTACAATTTACAAAGCTAAAACCTCACCTGCCTAGCTAAGTCAGCAGTTTAGCATGACTTTACCATTATCATTCGGCTAAATTTGCAACTTACCGTGTTAATCAGATCCGCTGCTGCGAGCAGTTAGTGCCGACTGTTGAAGATGCTGCATCTGCCTGCAAAGTCCTGGGCAGTGTAAAAGGGTCACGCCAAATTATTAAAGAGCCCCTATTACACATTGAAAAGGGTCATATTTCGGTTTTATGGGTCTCCAACAACATACTGATATGTATGCAAGGTTAAAAAACACGTTCATGGTCTTATAATATGCATTTATTTTTTCCTAATTATCCCAGCGACTCCCATATGAATCGTTCAGCGATTCATTTGTTCCCAAACCCCTGCTTAGAGCAAAGCTAATCTGCGCTGATTGGACCGATGACAGCCTGTTGCGATTGGTCGACAGCGTTCAGCGCGAGACAGTAAAATGGCCAGCCCGGTTTATCAAGCCCGCGGGTCACCAACATTGGTATAGGATCCGATCGCAGCGGACGCCCAAAACACGCTTTAAAGAAAACTTACTAACACCACAGTAAACAGTACCCGGTTCTCAACAGTGTTATTCAGACACCTCAGCGCCGAAAGCAGTGCAGGTAAACACTAGCATATGTATGACACACATTCAGTTTTAATCCACACAGCAGCAAAAGCTGAACTATTCTGAACCTTGACCACTGCACGTGTGCAGGATCAGCTAACGATGGCCATAGCAACGACAAACGACAGTGGAACGAGCTCACGAAAGCATTAAATCTGTAAACAAAGCAGCACGTGTCGCGTTTACAACGTTGCATTAGACGCAATATGAAAATATATATACGTTCTAAGTGCTTACCTGTACTCTGCTTTTCTAAACGATCACATCCCCAGCCGGGAGGTTTTAGCATCCTCCGTCCTCTGACTTGTTATCTCTGCGGGCTCCTGCTCTCCATTCGCAAGCCTTTTCAGTGCTGCTCACCAGCCCGAAGCCCAGCGTTCAGCAGCCTGTCGGTGTACCTAATAATTTGTCCTTATTTTGCCTGCACCCCTGGTGTCTTGTCTGTCCATTACAAGATGGAGGCAGAAACTAATGCATGAGCTGTGTAGTGATAGATCGCCCATTGTAAGCGTGCAGATTTCTGAATGACTCCTTTCCCTCACACTTCCAATAATATCCAGGTAAACACATCGTCTTCATGAGCGTCTTGCTGCTGTGTTAGTGGGCGGGGCCGCAGGTTTAAATTTTGCCTGGTGTTACGTTACGATGACGTAACGCCGAAACGGCTGAAGACTCGTTATGAAGACGATTCATTTAAACCACTATGAGTCGACTCTTTTATAGATGAATCAATAGTTTTAAAAACTGTCCATTTTCAGATTTAAGCTTTAGCTGGATATTTCACTTCACTAAGAGCTGTGTTACACACTACAAGGAAGGTCATTTTCAAAAACCCATAATAGGGGCTCTTTAAAATCACGTTTGATGAACAGACGTGCCACACATTGACAGCTGCTCAAATAAATGGTCTGTGTCAACTCACTTTTATAACATTTATTCTACACAATATCCACATACAAAAATCTACTCAAATAAATGTCATTAGTTTAATTCAAAATAAACTGTTACATAAAAACTGATATATTTTAAGTAAAGAGGAAGCAAATTTATATTTTTTGGTATAAAACAAATAAAAATAAACTAGATTGCAATTATTTAAAGTATATAAAACCTACTTTGTGAGTGTAGCACTTTTTCAGTGTACTTAGTTTATTTCTTTGCATTTTAACTTTGTAAATTATGAAATAATGTGTCTCCTCATGTTTTGTGTTGGACTTTTGGACTTTTGTGTTGGATTTTTTTGTCTTGAGCTGGTGAGCTGACTGACAGTTGTTCTCCCCGCTCTTTTTCCCCTGCTGTGCCAGCCACGCCCACTTCTCCCTCTGCTCTGCTCCACCCCCATCATGTAGCATTTTTTAAAAACATTCTGAGGTAGACTTGAACTTAAGGAGGAGGGTTTCATTACCCTTTAACAAATGCTTCCCAACTCTTCGCGTTTCTTCATTATACAGGAAAGACAGGGCGTAGCCTACTGATATTCAACAGCGATTTCAAATCCAAACAGGTATGTTGCTTGTCTTTCTCTTTTTTTAGTTATAGTTTAATGTTTTTTGGTTAGCCGTTAATAGTAATTAACTACTGAAAAATCCCGCTATTACCAGCTTAAACTAGTAGCTGGTTAAAGCTGGTGGACCTGCTGGACTGGAACTGCAATTGCAGTTGTTTTGATATTTGGAAACACATTACTTACATATTTCTTCATATCATTCTTGTAAAACGCTCCTCAGACATTTTTGACAATCGAAAACAGGCATTTTAAATATTTTACACACTAAAATGACACACTGAAAGTTTGCCTCTACTTTTACACACCTAAAAATACAGAAAGAAGCGAGCGAGGCAAACAGGAAAAGAAATAACTGACACTGTGTCACCGCAAGAAAGAGGAAGAGTGAATACAGAAAGACTGCAGATGTGCCAAAAGAGGAGACGTTAAGCAGCCGGGTCAACATCCGTTCAAAAGAGAGAGAGAGAGAGCAGCAGCGCTCATAGTAGCTGCGCAGAAACTAAAATACATATGCAGGTTAACAGACAAGAAAATGGGAGCAGTTCAGTGGTTAGCACTGTTGCCTCACAGCTAAGAGGGCCGCTGGTTAAAGTCCCAGCTGGACCAGTTGGCATATCTGTGTGAAGTTGGCATGTTCTCCCCGAGTTGGAGTGGGTTTCCTCCAGGTGATCCGGTTTCCCCCACAGTCCAAACACATATGCTATAGGGGAATTTGATGAATTAAATTGGCCATAGTGTACAAGTGTGTGAGTGAATGTGAGAGTGTATGGGTGTTTCCCAGTGCTGGGTTTTGGCTGGAAGCATATGCCGGAATAGTTGGCGAATCATTCCTCTTCATTCCTCTATAGGAATAACCACTGAGCCACTGTGTCGCCTACATGAATAACATGTAAGTTGAAACTGAGTTTTAAACTTTGACATTGTTAATTTGTTCATGTTAACTAATGCATTTAAAAACCCTCAGTTTCAGCCTGCATGTTATTTATGTTTGGCAGACTTTACTAACATGATTTATTACCAACAAAGCATTTGTAGATGGAATTGGAAACCTTATTGTGTACCGTCAGTGCTTAATTTGTGAATTGCGAGGTCCCGGATTAGATTGGGGTAACGGATCCGGCATGTTACCCTAGGATGAAGAGGTGTCGCGGACAAAATCTATCTATCTAGGGGTGGGGGGTTGCGATGGATGGCCGGAGGGCTGTTGCGGATGAAAGTGAGCGGGGTGGGGGTGTCGCGGACGTCAGTAAAGAGGATTAGGGAGTCGCGGAAGAAAGCAAAAGTGAACAGTGGACGGGGGAGAAGGGTGGTTGAGGAGGGGGATCAGTAAAATGAGCTGCAGGATCAGATTTCAGAGGTGCCAGATTCGGATCCGCCGTGTTCTGGCATAAATTAAGCACTGTGTACCGTACCGTCCTGCTGAGTTTAGCTCCAACTTGCTTCAACACACCTGCCGGAAAGTTTCTAGTATGTCTAGTAAGAGCTTGATTAGCTGCTTCAGGTGTGTTTGATTAGGGTTGGAGCTAAACTCTGTAGGACACTGGCCCTCCAGGACCCCAGGCCTATTCTGAAAACGTACCCAGTATACATTTCTGGAGAGCGCCAAATACGTCCCAGGAGGTACTTTTTTGTTGTTTTTGTTTCTGCGAATCCAGCAGAGGCCGCAGTGTACACTTTTTGAGTTATTTTAAGTGCCATTCGTGCCTGCTCTTCTCGCATAAATCCTCCAGAGGCCGCTGTCGACTGACTGACTGACTGACCGACCGTCCGACTAACCCACCCTCACCCTTCCCTAAGCCCAACCAATAATGTTTTCAAAAGCACAGATTGACCCGCATACCCCCTTCCCTAAACCCTACCAACAGTGTTTTGAAAAGCAGTCCAGAAAAAGAAGAACCCTCGCTGCAGCCTGGTTTTTACCATGTTTTCAGATTTTACCACATTCTCACCCTGTTATTTACTTTTTTATTTTTTGGCTTTTGTTTGTCCCGCTTTCTAGGAACTGTTCATTGCGGACTCGAACCCTGTCATCATGGTCAACTCCTCTCTGTGTCTCAAGTCCGCTGACATACGCTGCAAGCCTCTAGACAAACTGGTGACAGCGGGATTGTGTGATTTAATTTTCTCCGTCTCACTCGCAGGGAGTTCAGATGAGGCAGTGTTTTGTTAAACTTTTTTAAGTTGGTTGTAGCACAGAAATATCAGTATATCAATATGGGTTTTGCTGAATGGCTGGTTATTTTATTGGCAACTAGGTACAATAATGGTGTAATGAAGTTAGATGGCCACCTGGTCATTGAGAAGAAAGAGGTGGAGAACTGACAAATTTTTAAAACTATTTTAATTTGAAAAATAAAACAGACAGCAGCTCCTCATGAAGACTGCTGTCAAACTGAAACTAAAAGCAAAACATAAAATGTCCAAGCCTGGTCCTCTTGCATCCTCCACTGCTGTCTCCTCCTTTTAGCATCCAGAGCTCCTCTGTGAGACTCGAAACAGGTGATGCGTGAGAGAAAATGAGATGGAAGACTGAGAGACAGACAGAGAGAGGAGAGAAGAAAGAGAAAAAATAATTGGGGTTCGGTTCTCCAACCCGTTGCCCCTTGGTCCTCAACCAGCTGAGAGATCTGGCAACGATGTGCTGGAAGCCCTATGGAGGAATCTATTCCCCCATCCATCTGTTGGTGTCCGGCGACGGCTCCTCGAGTTGGTGGAATGCTTTTGTCTTCTGCTCTGCTCCCGCTTCGGTGGATGGTAGCAAGCTTCAGCTTCATGGCAGACAACAGTGACTCCCCCGGCATTTGCTGGGATAGCTCCTGGCTCTTTCCCTGCTGGTGGTGAGCCCTGCGTCCCCTTCTCCTCCCCATGCAGGGAGACGGCGGCAGGCAGACTGCTTCTTCGCCAGCCTCTAGCCACCCTGGCACCCTGCGGCAGACGAACAGGCTTCTCCCCTGCTCGGGTTAACTCTCAAACACTCACTCTCCCTCTCAGCAGCGAGGGTAACCGGACAATGTGTCCCTCCTTCTCCCGGGTTACGGCACCACTGTAATAAAGTTAGATGGTTACTTGGCTATTGGGAAGGAGGCAGAGAACTGACAAACCTATAAATAATTTTAATGAGAAAAATAAGACAAACAGACTGCAGCTCCTTATAAAGACTGCTGTCAAACTGAAACCAGAAGCAAAACATACAATGTCTAGGCCTGGTACTATCATCTATCATTTAACATTCAGAGCTGCTCTATGAGACTCAAGACAGGTGATCGAGCAGGTGTCAGTAATTAGTACTCCCGCCACCCACCTCCTATGCACTCACGGCTCTCTGCCCACCTCACTCGCGACATACCCCCATCTCCAGGGCTTAATTTCTGCTGGAACACGCCGGATACGGCATCTCTGAAATGTGATCCGGCACCTAATTTCACCGATCCCCCCTCCTCAACAGCCCTTCTCCCCCGGCCGCTGTTCACTTTCGCTTTCTTTCGCGACTCCCCAACTCTTTTCATTATCGTCCGTGACACCCCCGCCCCGCTCACTTTCGTCCGCAACACCCCTCTGCCATTCACCCCCTCCTCCCCGCTTTCGTGCAGGACACACCTCTCCATCCTCGGGTAACATGCCGGATCAGTTACCGGGACCTTGCAATTCACAAATTAAGCATTGCCCATCACCCCTCGCAGACCGTGGCACCCCGAGTTGATGCATACTCCCTGGGGGGGGATTCTGAGAAACAGGGTGAGAAAAAAAAGATGAAAGACTGAGGAGAGACAGAGAAGGGGTAGAGAGGGAAAAAAAAATTGGGGTTCGGTTCTCTAACACATTGCCACACAGTCCTCAACCAGCTGAGAGATTTGACGACGATGTGCTGGGAGCCCTATGGAGGAACCTATCTGCCTGTCCATCTTCTGGTGTCTGGTGACTGCTCCTCCAGTCGGCGGAATGCTTTTGTTACCTGCTCTGCTTCCACTTCGGTGGATGGTTGCAGCCTTCAGCTTCATGGCAGACCGCCTGCCTCACTTGCTAAAAACGGTATTAGAGATTTTAACAGAAATTCATATTAAGGTCCAATGAATGTCATAATGTATAGAGTGCCCTAAATAGTGTAGCCTATAGCCTAGTTGATGTTTTAATTTTATTGAGATTGTGTCGTTTGTCAAATGCAGGTCAGTTCTTAACAGAAGCTTTAAACAGATGTGCTGCGGCTGCGGTAACGATGATCATTTCATTTGTAGATTCTGTAGAGTTGTTTCAATGCAGTTTGTGTGCAAGTTCAAACTGATATCAGCTGAACTGAATTAAAAAAAAGTCTTTAAATGCTGTCTTCTTTTTTTAATTTCAGGCCTAATGGAGGAGACATGCCAACATGTGAAAAAGAAAGGGAAAACTCAATCACTTAAAAGAGAAGACAAAAGTTCAGATTTCACCTGCACTCAGTGTGGAAAGACTCTGTCGTGCAAAAAAACTCTGAATTATCACATGAGGATCCACACTGGAGAGAAACCATTCACATGTTCTCAGTGTGGGGAGAGTTTCAGATACTTAACATCCCTTAATATACACATGAGGACTCACACCGGAGAGACTCCATTCACCTGCACTCAGTGTGGGTTGAGTCTGAATTGCAAACAGAGTCTGGAGATGCACATGAGGATCCACACTGGAGAGAAACCGTTCACATGTTCTCAGTGTGGGAAGAGTTTCAGTCAAGCCTCATCCCGTAATAGACACATGATCATTCACAATGGAGAGAAAACACACGAATGTGATCAATGTGGGAAAACCTTTTTGAGAGCTTCAGAACTGAAGATTCATCTTAGAGTTCACAGTAAGGAGAAATCCTATTCATGCTCTGTGTGTGAAAAGAGTTTTAAACACCTCCACCAATTAAGAGTTCATGAGAAGACCCACACTGGTGTGAGAGAGTTCATGTGCTTTGAGTGCGAGAAGACTTTTATTACAGCTATGGCCCTGAAACAGCACAAGAAGACTCACACTGAAGAGAAACCTTACAAGTGTGAACACTGTGACAAGAGATTCAGACGGTTAGATTCGCTGAAATCACATGAGAGGATTCACACTGGAGAGAAACCTTATAAATGTTCACAGTGCGATAAGAGGTTCAGAGGGTCAGAAGCCCTAAAATCACATGAGAGGATTCACACTGGAAAGAAACCTTACAAGTGTTTACTCTGTGGGAAAAGATTCCGTCATTTGGAAAGCTTGAAGAAACATAAGAGGGTTCACACTGGAGAGAAACCGTACAAGTGTTCACACTGCGACAAAAGATTCAGTCAGTCAAAAGGCCTGAAAATACATGAGATGATTCACACTGGAGAGAAACCTTACAAGTGTTCACACTGCGACAAGAGATTCAGACAGTTAGGAACCCTGAAAAGACATGAGCGAGTTCACACTGGAGAAAAACCGTATAAGTGTTTACAGTGCGACAAGAGATTTAATCACTTAGAAGGCCTGAAATTACACAAGAAGAATCACACTGGAGATAAACCTTACATGTGTTTCCAGTGTGACAGGAGATTCAGTCATTCAGGACATTTAAAAACACATGAGATGAGTCACACTGGAGAGAAACCTTACAAGTGTGGACACTGCGACAAGAGATTCATCCGGTCAGAACATCTGAAAGTGCATGAAAGGATTCACACTGGAGAGAAACCTTACAAGTGTGGACACTGCGACAAGAGATTCATTCGGTCAGAACATCTGAAAATACATGAGCGGAATCACACAGGAGAGAAACCTTATGAATGTTCACTCTGCGACAAGAGATTCAGTCGGTCAGGAAGCCTGACAACACATAAGAGGATTCACACTGGAGAGAAACCCTACAAGTGTTCACACTGCGACAAGAGTTTCAGTCAGTTAGGACATCTGAAATTACATGAGAGAAACCACCCTGGAGAATCCCTTACAAGTGTTCACACTGCAGAAAGGGATTCAGGGATTTAAGATCCCTGAAGTCACATGAGAGGATTCACGAAGAGAATCACAGCTGACTATTATCTTGAGTGTTATTATCTTGAATGAATACTGTTGTTAGAGATCAATGACGAGAATTTGCTCGGTATGCATCTTAGCTTGATTTTATTTAGATTAAGACTAGCTGAATGCAAACTTGATTCATGTGTATGAGCTCAGCTGTGTGCCATGTGCAGATTTCTATTCTGTAAAACATCACAGTCATATGCATCGCCTGTCATCTGGAAGTGGAGCAGATGTGCTGAGAAGACACACAGAACCTGAACTCAAATCGTGAGTTATTTGCTTCCTATCATGTTTAACAGCAGTATATAGACCTTGCTGATGTAATGTAGTTGTGCATGTATAGGTGTGTTTGTGTTGTTGTTCTTATTTAGATTTGATACATATCATGAGTGGGATGTGCCAAATGTATGTTTACAGCATTGTTTAGTCTCTATTAGACTTGCTTTAGTGTGCAGTATTAATAATGCTGGAAATATAAACACTTTACTATTCCACAGTTGTCTCAAATTTCAGATGTTCAATATTTAAGTTATCAAATTCAATATAAGAAATTCAAATAAGAATTTCACATTTAAAACAATTTTAACAACATATAAAAATTCTGATTTATTAAATTACAATTGTCGATAATTCAAATGAACACAAAAACAAGATTGTTTTGGCATATTATTAGCTCCATACTAACCCTGTCATTGTCTTTGCCCAATTGAACCTACAGCTTTAATAGTTTTGCCATGCTAAAAACTGTTATTTAGAAATAAAGTAGCAAGTTTGTTATCATTCACATCAATTGAATAAAAACATGAAATTATGAATAAAATTCTACAAATATATACACACATATACAGTTGAAACCAGAAGTTTACATACATTATAAAACAAGGAACATATCTGTTTTTTTATTGCTGTTTTTTTATGTCTGATGGTAAATCATTTTCCCAGAGATGGGTTGCAGCTGGAAGGGCATCCGCTGCGTAAACTCTTGCTGGATAAGTTGGTGGTTCATTCTGCTGTGACGACCCCGGATTAATAAAGGGACTAAGCCGAAAAGAAAATGAATGGTAAATCATACTAAACGTTTACTATTTTAGGTCCGTTAGGATTACCCAGGAAAAGCCCAGGTGTATCAATGCATTCTGTGCTTAACTGATCCGTTCTTTGCTAATTCCTTTACATTTTTGTATCTGTGTTTCTTCCACTGTGTGTATGAGTGTGTTTTGCTGATGTTTCATCCTGATTATGTAAACAATATGATGCATTCTTTGACTTTTCCCTCAGTGCCTGAATAAAAATATCATTTGTATAAATGTAAATAAATGGAGGATGACATAAAATGTGTTGTTTACTCATTTATTGTTTGTTCTTCACAATAACAAAACTGGTACATCAGAACCAAACACAAGGTAATCAGTTAATACTGAACTAAATAATCCTTTAAAGAACTGAGACGAGTGCTTTTGCTCTAAGTTAAACATTAGGCCAATCAGTAGTTTGAACTGAATAGATAGTTTAAAGTGACTTCCTATTTTTTTGTTCTGTTGCTTTAAGTACATTTATTGTTCATATTTGTGAAATGCTTTGGATACAAACATCTGTCCAACAGTTTGTATATGTAAATATTGGATGAAACTAACGAAATAAAACTAAAAGCTGCAATACATAATTAGAAATACTTACTGTAAGTGTCTGTATTATCAGCAATAACGTTTCTTGTTGAGCACAAAAGTTAAAAAATAAAATAAAATAAACGAATGTTGTGCCTTTGTGCTTGTTACTACACTCATACACAGCGCTAAAGTCTAGCATCTTCACATTGGCACACGGTCTTCTTGACTAGTGCAGTTGAATGACATTTGTGCTGGGAGCACTGTACAAATGTGGCGTTGCTATTGACGCATGCTCAGGGTCCGTATGCGATACCTACAGGCAGCCAATCAGCTTTCTCAGAGCCAGCTACAGGCAAGCTAATCGGCTTTCGCTTATCAACGTGCAGGCAAATATCCCGCCCACGGCGCTTATTCTGAGGCGGAGAT
>CAIGQZ010032468.1:1517315-1528997 GCA_903798205.1 Danio tinwini
TGTGTGTGTGTGTGTGTGTGTGTGTGTGTGTGTGTGTGTGTGTGTGTAATAAAAGATAATAATAAATAAGTGTTTTAAAAATAAGTAAATGTTCATATTTGTTTATTATAAATTTTCATTATTTTACAAAAACTAATATAAAGCTTACAGTTTAAATGCACATTTGTAAATAAACACTTAAAATAGTAAAACAGTGTAATAAGCAATTTGACAAAATGGTTAAAAATATATTTTGGTACATCAAAAAGTGTGGTTATGATAACCATCTGACAAGCTAATCCAGTAAGAAAAAAACCCTCATAATTAAACAGAAAATCAGGCGAATAACTGCAAAAATAACCCATTCAATAAGCTGGCTACAGGCCTGATAGTGTAATGTTAAAAGAGTGTTTATTAACTGACAAAGATAAAGTTTAATAAAGACTTCTGTTTATTTTAGTCATAGTGCAAATGAAACATGTCTCATATATTAGTATTAATGAAAGATGGAGCACAGGCTGTAGTTTTTCTGATAAACTGTTTCAACCGAAATTGCACATGTTACTTTGAGAGATCAGGAGAACTGGCAGGGATCATATACTTTTGCTTTTAGCTGTTTATTCTGCAGTTATGGCCCATTTCCACTGAGTGTCGTACGGTACGGTTCGGTACGCTTTTATAGCTTTTTTCACTGTCAAAAGGTGTACAGAACTGTACCATACCCTTTTTTCGACATCCTTTCAAAAGGGTACCAAAAGGCGGAGATAGACACGCAGCTGAACGCTATTGGTTTACAGAGATGCGTCATTCGCTCACGCAAAAAGCTATAATAAAAAAAAAAGAAGCCACCATGTTTTAATACACAGCTGAGAGAGATTACGGCGTAATAGTATATACATATAATAAAGAGCCCTGGTCGACCCGGGCTCAAACGAACCTTGTCGTCGTCTTGATGAACAGCCACAAAGCCAAGAAGAAGAGCAGATTTTACCCTGTGTTCCGTAGTTTTTGACGAGCCAGTCTGAAGCGTGAGCGGTTTCGCTTTCTGAAATAACTGAAATCTTCAAGTTATCTGAAATAACAAACGTCTTGAGCTGATAATAATAACGTGCGCTTGATTATTGACGTGCTTTTGTAACCTGATCCTGTCAGAAACTGACAAACGCGAGAGTGATGCGCCAAAAAACAACAAAAGGAGAAGCCGGAATAAAGGAGCACATTATTTTTTCAGCAAACGTGAACAAACTGCCATGTTTAACTATTATCATCACCTTTTGGACTATTATGAACTCAGAATGAGGGATTTACTTTCTAACAAGAGGCTACACGTGCTGCTGAAGATTACAAACACATTTAATCATGAGAGGTTTGCGCTGACTGTGGGCTATATTTCATGTTGTTTTGAACCTAAATAAGGACTAAATGTCTGCTGTGTGTAGTTTTTCTGTAAGTGGGAACATATCGGAGACTGTAAGGGTCTGTATGTGCTCATATATGTTACATTTATTTATTTTATATAATTGCAGACGTTACAGTAGGCTATTTCACACTGTCATTGATCTGCAGTTATAATCAACTCATGTTCATAGTAAAGGTAGTAATAAACATTTATACACAAGTATTTATGTGTGTAAAGCATCTGTTTTGTGAGAAGTGCTTCTTATATGATATGTGAGCGACCCGTACAGCTTTACTGTAGACATTTTCTCGAGCGAAAATGACATTGACTGCAACTTTTTGTCATACACCACGCACAAAAAATGAGTACCATTAGTAGCCTTTTAGCAGTGGAAACGCAAGCCTGATAAAGGTGACCCGTACCGTACCGTACTGTACCAGTCAGTGGAAATGAGCCATTAGTTTTCAGGGCATATTACTCACAGACTTTATCAGCCTGCTATAACGACAGACTGTGCGTTAAAGAGAGGAAAACACGAGCAGCATTATCATGATGTACTCATTCAGCAGTGAACTCGAGTTTATGACTTACACTTTTCGTTGAAAAAAGCTCTTTATGTCCTTTTTTGCTGCCGCCATCCTCACCTGTGTGTGTGTCAAACACCTCAGTCTTGCACGGTAAATTCACCTGCGCTGTTTTGGCACTGCTTTTCTGAACGCAGCTACAGCCTCTCACATGACAGCAGGGAAAGGCACAGCTTTTCTAGGTTAACATGTCTAGGTTAATATTGACAGCGCAATTTATTTATTTATTTATTTAAGTGAATTAAATTATTGGTGGGGACATTTCAATAGTTGGTCCCCCTCCGCATTCCCTCTGTCCATGCTAAATCTAAGCCTCTTGCTTTTTAGCAAGACATTCCTCATGTAGTCGTTCGTGCTCTTCTGTTTGTTATTGTGGGCATTCCGCATAGTTCGGTTGCACAATTCTGATTGAGCAAAACGAAAGTGTGCTCACTCAGTTGGCTAGTAAGCTGTTACACACAGACGACTGTCACACACACATAGACAGCAATCATGCATTTGCTCTGAGCAGGGGAAGTTAAATAATTTATACATCCTATTCTCAGCCTCTTGCAAAAAGCTAATCGCAACGTTTCAAATCGCGATTCGATTTCGATTAATTGCACAGCCCTAAACATAAGCTTCTGATAGCACATAAATTTATCAACATAAATTTCCTCTAGATATACATTTCAAAACAGCATATTCTGTGCTGCGATATAACTCCTGTTTGAAAGGGAAAATGAAAGCAGAGCCCAGACCATTGCGTGTTCTAGTATCTTAACTACATATTTATAGGCTGTATTACTAAAAAGATAACGTTTTTAGGGTAATGGTGTCCTAAAATATGATGACAGACATTCAAAGCTTAATTTTAATATCTCAATAGAAGCTTTGAATGTAAATATGACGTTGGCAAATAAATTGGGTGCATATATTTGTAAATGTGACCGTGAAAGAGTGAGTGCCTCACCGCACAATACTGGTGGGTGCATACAATATTTGTGGGGGTGCTAATAAGCATCCAGACAGCCCTAAATCTGGGCTTACATTGTTACTGCATTTATGACATCAGTCAGAGCATCAGTCGCTTCTCAGATCTCAAATACAAACATCATTCATAACATCAATTCTAAAGGAGAGGAGGGATTATAAATCCACCACCTCAAAGCAACACATTATCTATCATCAATGCATTGTCCAAATATGTGTGAAAGCATCTAAAGGTAATGATGAAACAGGGTAATATGTGTTTTAAAAGTGATGATTGAAAGGTCAGTGTGTCTTAGGGCTGTGCAATATTATCGATAAATCTAACTATCGCGATAATTTCTTTTATGATAGTGTATTGATAGTCCAACCTCAAGTATCGATTCAAGTTTTGCCAAATGACCTCCTCCTCCGCTACTGTAGATGTCGCTAACTCGCGATCAACAAAACGCCAAGTAGTACGGGATCAGAAGTAAGCAAGAGGGATCATGGCATAAAATATAAAGGTGCCTCCAACTTTTAGAGCTGACGTGTGGCTGCACTTTGGTTTTAACGATATTAGGGCCGATGGCCTATAGACATCATGATGCTGAGGCGGCATCACCGATCCTCCGCACCGCCCCTGTTGCAAACATGTTATTCTCTCAGGTAACGTGTGACCGCATCAGTACACTGCTTCAGTCTTTTGCTTTCACGCTTGTGCTAAGTAATTTTAGTGAAAACCTCAAATACTTTTGGTTGGTTCCTGTTGTTTGTGCACCTTTTTTACCAAGCAAGTGTATGGACGTCACAACGGCAAAGTTTACTGTACCTAGTCATACCAGAGTCCCGCGGGGAAAAAAAGTGATTGACAGGTGGTAATTTGTGTGTAACTTATCTTTATTTATTTATTTAATTATTTATTTATGATTTGGTTATGAGTAAAACAAAGGCCATGCGGGTCAGGTAGTTGAAACGGTAGGCTACAAATAGTTAATTAGTTATGAATTTTTAATTATTCATAAATAAATAATTCATCTCCCCCTATGACGACGATGCCATGGTCCATCGCCATGTTTCACATTAGACATCATACGATGCCAAATTGGTCAATATAGCCCAACCCTAAACGCTATACCAGGGAGTACTGAATTAGACAAAAAATAAATGCCATTTGTAAACTTTGCAATGTACATAGTTGTCTGTTCAATCACACTGAGCAGTTTTAATGAATTGGAATGGATGGAAAATAAACTGGAATTTTAACTTGTCTGCCGACTTTATCAAGTTGTCAATATAATGTGACACACATACTAATACAAACTATTGCAATATATCACAATATTTATTGTATCACAATATATTGTATCGTGACCCATGCATCGCGATATATATCGTATCTTGAGGCTCTTGCCAATACACAGCCCTAGTGTGTGATAGGAAGTTAAATTAAAATACACCAAAAGTGATCAGAGTTTCATGTAGTGGTGGTCAACTTTCACTTTCTTCACCTTTCTTAAATAATTAATTTTAAAGGCAGTCTTTTTATTTTTATTTCAGGCCTGATGGAGGAGACACACCGTCATGAGAAAATCATAAAAAATACTCACTCACTGAAGAGAAAAGACAATAAATTCACCTGCACTCTGTGTGGAATAAGTCTGACAAGGAAATATGGTCTCCAGTATCACATGATGATACACAATGGAGAGAAACCATTCACATGTTCTCAGTGTGGGAAGAGTTTCAGACACTCATCAAACCTTAATAAACACATGTTGATCCACACTGGAGAGAAAACACACAAATGTGATCAGTGCGACAAAACATTTTTGAGGGCTTCAGACCTGAAGAGACACCTTAGAGTTCATACAGAGGAGAGGCCTTATCCATGCTCTGTGTGTGAAAAGAGTTTCAGACATAAACTTCATTTAGGAGTTCATCAGAAGATCCACACCGGCGTAAGAGACTTTGTGTGCATTAAGTGTGTGAAGACCTTTCGTACGGCTGATCAACTGAAAATACATGAGAGGATTCACACTGGAGAGAAACCTTACACGTGTTCACACTGCAACAAGAGATTTGCTCATTCAGGAGCTCTGAGAAGACATGAGAGGATTCACGCTGCAGAGAAACCTTACAAGTGTTCACACTGTGACCAGAGATTCAGTTTTTCAGAACGTCTGAAAAGACATGAGCAGATTCACACAGGAGAGAAACCTTGTAACCTTGGGGGTGAAAAAGTCGCCACATAAACTGCATATACATAAACTTGGGTCTACATCTTCTCCTGTGATCTCTGGTTGCCAGATCAGAAGAACTCTTTGGACGGTGGCCTTGGTCACTAGCTTTTATAAGGATGGTGTTGTACCACCCTTATGCTGTGTTCACACCAGACGCGGAACGCGCAGTTAAATGGTGTGTAAATAGACGTGTGAACATTTTGAGTTGACTCGTTTCATTCGCGCGAACAATCCGTTTCGTTCGTGCATCAAATTCGCTTCACAATAGATGCGGAATCGAGCATGGGCAGGGCTTCTGTCTGCCTGGATTTTGTGTCTACAAGGATTTTATTGAGAGAATAGCTGTGTTTATGTGCTTTATGAAGGCTGAAAAACAGCGTTGATAAGTTTGGAGCTATGTCTGACTCCACTAGATCATTTCAGAGGTGCACCCACCTCTGTGAGTTCATAAACTCCTCCAGAAACTTAACCTGGATGATGGAAGCTTTCAGCGGTGCTTCCGACCGAGCCGAACCCAGTTTTTATCAAATGTTGTCCGGTGTTGGCAGGAGGATTTCCCCCGGGACACCAACAGGTGCTAGATTTTTTAACTCAAGCAATTTGCATGAAACGCATAGTACATAGTAGACATCCTGCGGTGCGATACGCGCAAATGAGGTGGTGCTAATGATGCGATTTGCGCGAATGAAGCAGCGTGAGTTGAGCGTTTTGCACGATTGACGTGCTTAACGTTCAACTCTCGCCGCCTCATTCGCGCATATCGCACCGCAGGATGTCTATTCGCGCCTTTGCATTGACTTAACATGTAAATCGCACTTGGTGCTTTGTCCGCATCTGGTGTGAATGCAGCGTTAAGATCTGAGGCGACCAATGAAAACTTGAAATAAAAATCTGAAGCATCTGCTCAGGATACGGGTAGGGTCCAGGATTATGGAGACCTCGGGATAAGGAGAAACAGACTAACATAAGTGTAGATAATGTTCAAATGATAAATCCTTTATGGGAGTGTTTCTGGCTCTGGTTGCCCAAATTAATGCAGCTGTGGGAATATAAATTTATATAATCTAGTTTCAAATTAACAATAATCTACATATAACTGAAAAGTTATATTCTTTGGTTTTTAATGATATCATTTCATGAACAGCCATGCAGGACATTTAACCTTTGTCTTTCTAACTACTGGCTGAGACAATGTGATGCAAATGCTATGGGCAGGTTTTAACCACTCAGTCTTCGGGTGATACTTTCAGGCCAAAGAAACCCCTTTTGTTGATTAACTTGTGTGGTCAGTAGCAAGGCAGGTTTCTAACACCTATATGCTGGTTTCCATGCTGAATTCAATACCTAATTTACATGCTTTGTTTAGCCATCTCCCCTCCTCCTAAGAAGACACTATAGACCGGACATCTTTGTCTCGAATCAGACTTATGATAAAACAATGTCTAAAAAATGTATTTAACTGAGTGTCTGCTGTACTAGTTCAGAGTTTCTTTTGATGATGCTGCAGCGACGCGGAGTTCTTCTTATCAAAGTATTCTGCTTTGATGATACCCGAAAGTTCCCCCGGGTTTTTTGGCTCATCTTAGAAGTTCATAACACAGCCTAACAATCAAAATGATTTCAAAAGTTATGCATTTGGGCTTTATGTGCATGCTAATGAAAAGATAGGTCTCTTTAGTCTAGTTTTAAACTGACAGAGTGTGTCTGCCACAAAAATGCTAGAAAGTTTGTTCCAGAAATCTGAAACATTATATTTACAGTGGGTATGGACACTATTCAGACCCCCTTAATTTTTTACTTTTTATTATATTGCAGCCATTTGCTAAAATAATTTTAAGGTATTTTTTCCTCAATGTACACACATCAGCCCATATTGACAGAAAACACAGAATTGTTGACATTTTTGTTGATATTTTTGATTTATAAAAAATTTAAATCTGAAATATCACATGGTCATATATCTGGGGTTTTCTCAAACCGGCAGTAAAACCCATTGAGGTTGTTTGCAAGTCGTTGGTTGTCTACAGTGCTGGGGGATGGTGTCTTGTAGTTTGGGATGTTTTTCAAACTTTTCCACACAGATGCTGAGTCGCTGTAAGAGAACTGACTCCTTAGTTTCTCAGAGTAGCTCCTTTTTGCGACTCTGATCTCCTTTTCCAGTGTGTATTTGCCCTGCTTATACAAGGCCCTCTCCCCACTCCTGTAAGCAATGTCCTTGGCCTGACGTAGCTGTCTGAGTTTTACAGTGAACCATGGTTTGTCATTGTTGTATGCGAGTTGAGTCCTGGTAGGAATGCACACGTCTTCACAGAAACTGATATAAGATGTTACAGTCTCTGTGAGCTCATTCAAATCCTTTGCAGCAGCTTCAAAGACACTCCAGTCAGTGAGGTCGAAACAGGCTTGTAGATCCCGCTCTGTTTCGTTAGTCCATCTTTTCACAGATCTGCCAATCAAACAGTGGTCAGAGTGCTCCAAAGCTGCTCGCTGGACAGAGCGGTATGCATCCTTTATTGTGGTATAGCAGTGATCCAATATGTTACTGTCTCTTGTGGAACATGTAACATGCTGTCTATATTTTGGCAGTTCACTGGATAGTTTTGCTATGATGAAATCCCCGAGAATGATTAAAACAGAGTCCGGGTGTTGTTGCTCTATTACTGTGATCTGATCAGCTAGTTACTGTATTGCCAGGCAGTTAATAAACAGTACTTCTAGATCTGGACAGCACATCTTTTTTAAAACTGTTACATCTGTACACCACCTCTCATTAATGTATAAGCACGTCCTGCCACCGCGTGATTTCCGCGACGATTCTTCGCCGCGATGCGCTCTGAACAGCTGATAACCGGTAGGTGAAGTGCGTTGTCCGGTATGGTGTCGTTCAGGCAGGTTTCCGTGAAGCACAGAGCAGCTGAATGCGAAAAATCCCTGTTTGTCGGAGAGAGCGGAATGAGTTTGTCTATTTTGTTGGGAGCGGAGATTTGCCAGATAGATGCTAGGCAACGGGGTTCGAAATCTGCGCTGTCTGAGTTTTACAAGCGCGCCTGCACTCCTCCCTCGTCTGCGCACCTGAAAGCGTTTGAGCAGCAGCGCGGCTCCGCCGACTACAATGCTTAACAAAACATCACATACGTCCAAGTCTGGATAAATATTTGGTGATGTATGCGTCCGAATGTCCAACAATTCGTCTCTGGTGAAACTAATTGTAGGAATGTGACTGAAGACAGGAGAAACTAACAAAAACAACTGCAGCGCACAACATGGAGGCAGCCATCGTCCTCGGCGCCAGCATAATACATTACAAAACATTAGCGTACACGAGTCAAGCGAAGAGTAAACAGCTATTATCTAGACACATAGCTTTTTGACACATGCAAATTACCACAATACGTAAAAAAAAACTAGGCATACCTTAGTGGAAAAGTCATCGTTAGCTGTCGAGTCTCTGTCATCGGAGACCTGCGTGTGTTGCCAGATGTTGAGGGATTCATTTTGCAGTACAAACTGAATTCCATCATAGACCGCAACCTAGTGCTGGTTAGCTTGAAAGCAGTCATTTTTAACACACTCTGAGGTGTGCATGAGTCCATTCAGGGTATCTGTAATCAGCCAATTTTGTGGCTTTGTAGGGGAAACATAAGGACATCAAGGGCAAGCTCCCCTGTCCTTCTCATCTATTTCAGCACTACTTTTTAAAACTTTATTGCTTCGACGATAAACCTCAACATGAAAATGACTGACGGCTGCACATGGCAGGAATTTTAAAGGGCCGTTAACCACCCTTCACTTTCACTTTCACAGTGGCACTTTCATTTAGGAACATTTCATGCATGCCCCCCGTGACAATTGAGATATTGGATGCGAGGAACTGCAGGAAGAGTGCGTTTTAAGGGAGTGTTTGATACCGCACGGCGTATGGGAGGAGAAAAAAAAACCTCAGCATTTCTCAGTAACTAAAGAACAGCTCACACTGTGAGATTCAAGCCGCGATTTTGTCATCTGAGACAAATTTGGGAAATTCTAAAAGATTCCTGAAATCCTGGGCTAAAATCTGTGATATTTGATTGTTGGTTTGACATGTTCACAGACAGCGGCTTAGTGCTCGCTGCGATCAGAGTTTTCCTCTGATGAAGTTCTGGCAGTGTCAGAAGATTTCAGACACTTTCCTGCAGTGTGACAACAGCTGCGTTGAGTGTCACTTCAAGAACCAATAGGAGCTCCGAATTTGATGATGCGATTCATGCGTCAATTCAAATGACCGCGGGGAAAGTCGTTTTTTTCTTCCTTTTTTGTATTATTAAGGCACTCTGTGTGCAAAATTGCCGCTACAGTTTGTTTACGTTTGCTGTGAGGAATCAATTCAGAACGTGGGATAGTGAAAGTGTCACAGGTGAATGACGTTAAACTCCAGGAGAGTTTTCTTCCGTGTTTGGTGCATCTTCATTGTCATTCAGTCTGTCTTTATGACAGCTGAGATCATACAGTGTGACATGAGAGCCATGTTCGTGCAGTCTGACATGCTACAATCATTCAGGTTTATAAAGAAAATGTCACAGTGTGAGGCGAACTTTAGATGCACTCAGTAGGTAACGTCAGAAAGCCGTGTGTGTCTAGACTATCCTGTCATAAAATGCAGCGAAAATTCAACACAACGGTAATAGTTTGATTTAGGCTGTTTACATGTTTACATTTGGAGAGCAGCATTTACAGCGGATCTTTCAGTCTATAATATTACAGTGATATTAATGTGCTGTAAACTTAGTAACTAAATCATTTTGACTAAGGTATGTCTTTAAAAACTGAAAGAGCACTGCTGGCGATACGAAGTAACTTTGCCATCTGAATAAACATAAATAAAGACCACTGATCGATCACTTACAAGGTCACAAAGGTCTTTAAAAAAAGAACTTTAATTTACCTAAAAGACCTCCTTTTAATTGTCCTGTCTCTACAGATTTAGTAAGATTAGATTAGATTAGATTCAACTTTAGTGTGATGACAATAAAGTTGAATCTAATCTAATCTAATCTTACCAAATCTGTAGAGACAGGACAATAAAAAGGAGGTCTTTTAGGTAAATTAAAGGTCTTTTTTAAAAGCAGACAAGCAGCAAATCCAGATTTCACCATTTCCAGATGTGAAAAGCTCTCGGGTAAAAAAAATGTAACTTACAAACGTATTTCTGTCGCGTTTGTCATGCACTGTAGTCCACACCTGAGTCCAGCTGTACTCTCATAGCGGGAAATGAAAACAAAACCTTCATTGCAGCTCATTTATAAACAAAACACTGACGACCCATGTCTCCAAACAATTACTGTAGGCAACACAATGTGGTGTCTCTCTGAACACTGTAACAGGTCTTCGAAGCTATCATGCATATTAATGAAGTTGCACCTCATACACAATAGAGATTGGCTCAAAGTCTTTCTCATGAATTATTGCTGAAAGCTCAAAGACGTCATGTTGTACTGGCTGGTACAGACATCCATTCTACACTCTGGACTACACACAAGGATCTAATCGTCGTGAGGCAGCTTCAAAAATTCATTTCAAACCGGAAGAACGAATTTGCTTGAAATAACCCAAAAACAACTAATTTTCACTTTTTAGTGCAATATAGGTGTCCTCGTAGTGTTTATAGCTATGTGGGACACATAAATGACTGTCAACAGCTCGAAACATGTGCTTTGGGGTTTCGTGACCCTTTAACTAGTGAGAGAGAGGTATTCTCCACATTGATTGGCTGAGAAAATGTAACGTAAGATGAGATAGAAAACGTGTCTAAGGGTGCTTTCACACCAGTGAATCAATTCATTTGTTCTGAAACAGGGATTAAATTATTACATTGCTGCTCTTTGTTCTTGGTGCGGTTCGCTTTCACACGGCAAAGTTTCTAAACGGACCAAAATAGCTCAAACAAGTCACGTGTGAGTAAACGCTCCTCACAGTGGTCAGAGTTTCACGGTTTATTTTGCAGAGTCCCGCTCAGCTGTCGGGGGTGGTTTGGTGGTGTTTGACAGGGTGCGCAGGATGTCTGAAGAGCGAGGAGGGATGCGGTGGGGAGGGGTGATGAGAAGGGTGCGCAACGTATTTTGAGGACCGGGAGGGAGATGCACGATTTCCGGGAGATGATCACTCGTTTGCGGGCATCCAGGAGTCTGTGCAATTGCAGGAGACTCCCGAAACTTCCAGGAGACTTGGGATGTCTGGAATGACCTCCCGCCCTGCTCATAATTCTCTCTTCATATAGCCGCATGCCTATTACATATTCATAAAACACTGATATAGCCGGGCTCGGATCGTATTGCTTTCTTACTACAATTGATCCGCTCCAGAGTTTGTTTCAATCGAGCCGAGTCCACCTCATTCAGGCAGTCTCAGAGCGATTGCTTTGGCGCGGATCCGAGCGCGATTGCCCTGTTCACATATGCCAAACGAACCGAGCTAACTGGGCAAACGCACCAGGTTCCGGAACAAAAGTCTAGGTGTGAAAGCACCCTAACTCCAAGTTCTCCTCACAGTCAGT
>CAIGQZ010032474.1:0-20667 GCA_903798205.1 Danio tinwini
AAAGGTACCACCCCAGTGACAGCTCGCGTACCTTTATTTCTGAGAGTGTACAGTGCTCAGCATGTACAGTATAAGTACATTCCTCACAAATTTATCTTTTAAATTCATATTTTTAATAGGAAGATATACAATATTATGTTTCTGCATATACATTAGATTAGTTAGTACTGAAGCCCTATATGGAGCTTATCTAACAAAAAAAAAATGTTAAAAAAAACGGCATAAAAACTAGTACACCCAAATTTAAATGTTATAAAAAAATATTAGATACAAATTTTAAAAAGAGGAAAAATTAAGAGAAGTAAAACATATAGAATTTTTTTTTGTTGAAATTTTGTGGGTTGTCATTTGTTTTGCAATATTTTGCTTGGAGTTAATTGTTTTATCTTTCAGTTTTTAAATGTTTGGTTAAATATATCTGTTTAATAATTCTGCTTTGTTTAAATGCATCAAGATGCATTGCCTATATTCACTAAGAAATGGATACAAATATTTATTTTCAAAATGGCACTGTATAAAACATACTCAGAAGGCACTTATTTTGAATAAAAAAAACCTGCAACTGCTAAAACAGTATGAATGTTTGTAATATATAGGGAAAGGTGTGATGGTTTAATAAACAGCCAACTGTTTGACAAAATTATATTCCACTCTGACTCTATTCACTTGACTTATTTAGTAATTTATGTAGTCAGCAATGTGGCATGCATGAGTCATTTGAATGCTAAAAAACAAAAATACACTATGTAGTGTAGCTGCCTGCAGACTCTGCAGTATTTGAAGAGTTTATCCAATAGGCCCAGGTCTACTTCAGTTAACCATTTATGATCCATCAAGCGCACACTTGAGCATGCATGACTTTTAAAGTATACAATTAATTAAGAGTGTGGGCAGACATGCAGACATGAGTTGATGCATACTACCTAGTACAACCTTTGCGAGTGCACTTGAGCTCATTGTCTGCATGGACAAATCAATCTTGGCTAATTTGGAACTGCATATTAATGTACTGTTCTTACTGTTTCTGACACAGGATAATATTTTAAAAACAGTACATCTGTGGGCAACACTACATCGGTGGTGCAGTGGGTAGCGCTGTCACTTCAGAGCAAGAAGATCCCTGGTTCGAGCCTTGGCTGGGTCAGTTGGCATTTCTGTGTGGAGTTTGCATGTTCTACCCGTGTTGGCATGAGTTACCTCTGGGTGCTCTGGTTTTCCCCACAAGTCCAAAGACATGCGCTATAGGTGAATTAGGTAAGCAAAATTTTCTTTAGTGTATGTGTGTGAATGAGAGTGTATTGGTGTTTCCCAGTGATGTGTTGCAGCTGGAAGGGCATCCGCTGCGTAAAACAAGTGCTGGATAAATTGGCGATTCATTCTGCTGTGGCAACCCCTGATTAATAAAGGGACTAAGCTGAAAAGGAAATGAATGAATGAATGAATGAATAAATAAGTAAGAGTACATCTGGGGGCGACAGGGTGGCGCAGTGAGTAGCGACGTCGTCTCACAGCAAGGTCACTGATTCGAGCCCCGGCTGGGTCAGTTGGCATTTCTGTGTGAAGTTTTTCCTGTGTTTGCATGGGTTTCCTCTGGGTGCTCCAAAGACAGTCCAAAGACATGCGGTAGGTAAATTGGGTAAACTAAATCATTCATAGTGTCCTCCAGGAGGGGGGTTGAGCGTTGGGCTAACAACCCACATCATAAAAACTAAATGTTATGAAACACCAATATGGTGCGGATAAATATCAACTTAGATATAAATGGCCCTGGGAGTACAGTAAGTAAGGGTGCTTTCACACCTAGACTTTTGTTCCAGAACCTGGCCCGTTTGCCCAGTTATCGCAGTTTGTTTGGCATATGTGAACAGGGCAATCGTGCTCTGATCTGCGCCAAAGAAATCGCTCCGAGACTGCCTGAATGAGGTAGTCTCGGCTCGATTGAAACAAACTCTGGAGCGGATCGATTGTAGTGAGAAAGCGATACGATCCGAGCCCGGCTATATCACAGTGTTTTATGCATATGTAACAGGCATACGGCTATGTGAAGAGAGAATTATGAGTAGGGCGGGAGGTCATTCCAGACATCCCAAGTCTCCCAGAAGTTCCGGGAGTCTCCCGCAAATGCACAGAGACTGGCCGGATGCCCGCAAACAAGTGATAATCTCCCGGAAATGCCGCGTCTCCCTCCCGGTCCTCAAATATGACGCGCACCGTTTTTATCACCCCTTCCTCGCTCTTCTTCAGACATGTCGCATGCACCCTGTCAAACACCAACAAACCACCCCCTCGACAGCTGAGCAGGACTCTGCAAAATAAACCGTGAAACTCTGACCAATGTGAGGAGCGTTTACTGACACGTGACTTATTTTCGTCCGTTTAGAAACTTTGCTGTGTGAACGCGAACCGCACCAAGAACAAAGAGCAACAATGTAACAATTTTAATCCCTGTTTTGGAACAAATTAATCGATTCACAGGTGTGAAAGCACCCTAAGAATACATCTAGAAGTGGTTTAAATCCTTTCATTAAAGTTGTCCTAAAACTATTTAAACCACACACATCCTTCTTGGGATGATTTTGAAAAGCTTTTTTGATCCACTTTAAACTGCTGTATGTGGCTCCAAATTAACAGTAAAAAACAGTACATCACCTGGACACATTTTCAGCTTAAAGTGGCATTGGATGAAAGCTTGGAGATGTGAAAATGAATAAATGAATAAAATATGATTCTAATTATAATGAAGTTTGACACGTTGCATTGTGGCAGGGTTATTTTTTGTTTAAACGTTATTTGGAATTTCCTTTTAGTAGATTAAATCATTTTTTTTAAATCCTTAATGGTTAATTATTAATACTGACAACTGTAATTTAACAACTAAGGCCCAATTCCAATTCTATTTTTGTACCCCTACCCCTTCCCCTTCCCCTTGGCCCTTAAAACTAATTTACGTTTTGTTTTGTTTTGTTGTTTTTTTAGGACAACAGTATTTTCAGCAGTAAAGATATCCAAAGATGCTGTTTTAAATTGTGAAAGAAATCTGTGTTTTTGAAACTAATGAAGAGAGTAAGGCCCAAACCCAATTCTGTTTTTGTACCCCTACCCCTTCCCCTTGGCCCTTAAAAGCGAGTGTGAAGGGGAAGGGCTTCAAAATTTAGCCCTGAGAATTTGGACAGCACCTGCACACGTCATCATGCGTCATCGCGATCTCTTGCTTCATATGAGATCAGACGATGGCGACTGCTCTAGTTATTCTAGTTGTGTTATTTTTTGTTATTTATCTTCAGGAAATCACTGAAGGCATATATTTTGTTATCATAATAATCTAATGTGGCAATAAGATCGTAACTATACTGCGCATTGACACTAGTGGCCAAATTCATCTATGTAAACACACCAAAAACAACATTAACATTATAGCAGACACTGTAAAAGGCTCATTCTCAGACACTAGACGTTTCTGACAGGGTGTTCGAGTGTCATCGAGAGACAGAATATTGTGGGACTGCTGTACAGGAGTTATGATTAGGGATTATAGATTTAGCGTTTTTTTATTTAGCGTTTTTATAAACGAATGATGGTAAAACACGAACGGGTTATGCATATATTAAAACATGTGCTTGTTTGTTGTAAAATTCGTAATAATGACAAAAAATACAAATTTGTGTCTCTCATTACTTCCGGGTGCAGCGAAACTGCCGCTGTAGCTGGTGTATTCTGGGAAAAATTCTTACCCCTTGGTTTAAAGTGTGGTCCTGAAAAATCTTTGTTTCGAAGGGGCTCCTTCCCCTTAGCCCTACGCCTTCAAGCTAAAGAGAATTGGGACACCCCTACCCCTTCACGGAAATGTGCAAAAGGGTAAGGGAAAGGGCTAAGGGGTAGAATTGCGATTGGGCCTATGAACAGTGTATGCTGTTGAATATGTACTGACTCTGCAGCTGATCTTCAGTCTCTGCAGTGTGATGATGTTCAACCTTTCTGTGACAAACACAAAGCACTCATGCATGAGCACACACACAACTCATCATTACAACCTGCATCTACACACACACACGCACACAGAGTCAGGGTTCATCAGACTCACACAGCTCACTGCAGCACATGAGCAGGATGAATACATACTGTAGGACAGGTGGACCTGTATAGCATTCATCAGATGACCAAAACACTGAATATGAAAATAAGTCTTAAGACGTTTCATGCCCGTAGCCAGCCTGGTAACAGGGGTGCTTCTTTTTTTTTCTCAAAAAGTGGACCTTTTTGCAGTTATACGCCCCATTTTCTATCTAATTATGATATTTAAATACTGAATTTAGGTGACATTCATTAATTTTCTTTTCAGCGTAGTCCCTTTATTAATCTGGGGTCACCACAGCAGAATGAACCGCCAACTTATCCAGCATATGTTTCACGCAGCAGATGCCCTTCCAGCTGCAACCCATCGCTGAGAAACATCCATAAACACTCATTCACACACATACACTATGGACAATTTTAGCTTATCCAATTCACCTCTACACAGAAAAGCCAACTGACCAGCCGGGGCTCGAACCAGCAACCTTCTCGATGTGAGGCGACTGTGCTACCCACTGCGCCGCCATTTAGGTGACATGTTAAGCATTATTTTTAGCTGACTTAGCTTGTCGGATGGTCATCATATCCAGTTTTGGATGTAAGACATTTTTTTCCTAAAGATTTCTAATGAAGTAATGTGAAATAACACATTTCATTAGAGAAAAAAATAGGAATCTGTTAAAGTTTTAAATTACAAACTGTATAGTCTATTTTATTTATTAGGCAAATAACTAACTGGCCAGCACATTCAACTGTCCTCAGTCAGAATTTGGCCATTGAATAATACCAAAAATTAAAACATAATAATAATAATAATAACAATAATAATAATCACAATATTTCTAGCCTCTCTTGTAAAAAAAAGTACATTTGAAAATCAATGGATAACAACAATAGCCAATATGTTCAAATCAATTTCAATAAAGGCCACTTTTGGTGCTTCACACCTTTTAATTGCTCATTTTTTTGTTTCAAGAATAAGCTCCAAGATTTAGAATGAAAGTTACCTGTAAAATGTTTTCTCTGTTTAAAAACAATGCAGTAGCGAAAGATGACTTCACTTACAGCAGATTGTAAAATTTAAATATTTGTTAGCATTGGTCAAATCTGATTAGCCAACAGAGGATTCCGCTTGGTCTTAAAGCCTTTTTGATGAGTTATTTTCAGAATTTATGATGGCACAGCAGTCAAAATATGACAAATGAGCTCATGTATTGGACAAATTCTGGACCTTTGCCAGCAAGAGGTGGGTCTTCTGAACCACCTAAACTACGGGCCTGCGTTTAAAGGTGAACATGACTGTAAAAACAGGATAAATTTCCCATTTTAATTTGCAGTGTACTGCACAAACTTTCTCGAAAGGTTGTGTAAATGTTAGGACAAAACATTCTTAAAATTTTGTGTATGGAATTTTTTTATTTATATATTTGTTATAGAATTCTTGCGCGACACAGTGGGTAGCACAAACGCCTTACAGCAAAAAGCAAAATGTGAGTGCATAGCACTGTTGCCTCAAAGCAAGAAGGATGCTGGTTCGAGTCCCGGCTGGGCCAGTTGGCATTTCTGTGTGTTTGCATGTTCTCCCGTGTTGGCATGGGTTTCCTCCGGGTTCTCTGGTTTCCCCCACAGTCCAAAGACATGTGCTATAGGTGAATTGAATAAGCTAAATTGGCCGTAGTGTATGAGTGTGAATGTGAGTGTGTATGGGTGTTTCCCTGTACTGGGTTGCAGCTAGAAGGGCATTCACTGCTTAGAACATATGCTGAAATAGTTAGTGGTTCATTCCGCTGTGGCGACCCTTGATAAGGGACAAAGCCGAAGGAAAAAGAATTTTACAATAGCAATGGAAAACAAGGTTCTTAATCAAAAAATTGGTTATAAATGTTTCAAAAATGTTTAAACGTAACGTTCATAAAATGCTAGAATGAAACGTTCCTCTAGCTTAGTAAAAGTTCAAACTAGGTATAAAAAAGGTGGGGTTTAATCTAACATTCTTATAATATCTTCATAATAAAAAAAACAAGCAATGCATTTTTCTTCTAACATTTACATAACCAATGAACAGTGTGTCTGCAGGGTCTTAAAGTTTACAATGTCTTAAATCTCAAAAGATAATTTTAGGCCTTAGAAAGTCTTAAATCTATTGAAATGTAGGTCTTAAATCTTTTTTAACAGGTCTTAAATTTCCTTTGTTGATGTATAGCTACCCAATCTGGCCATTAACTTCCATACAATCACCAACAATCCATCTCAATAAAACTTTTAACTTTTTTATGTAAAAATAGCATTGAACTACTTTCCTTACAGTAACTTGTTTAAAAGTTCTCTATTTATTTACTGCTGAGGATACTGACCTGACCTAGCTTGTAATTTTATTATTACATTATTATTAATGTATTTTTAAATGTAATAAATTATTATCTTTTTTGATAGGGCAAGTGAAAATCTTTTCCAACGGGGATTTTCGAATAAAATCCTTAGCATTTAGCCCTGTAGAAGTCTAAAATTTCATTCATAATGGGCTTAAAAATGTCTTTAATTTAACTTGGTGAAACCTGCAGAAACCCTAAATAAAAACATAATATATAATGTAATAAGTGATGTTTTCACGATAATCGAATGGAATGTTCCTAATGTTCACATAACTAATATGTATTAAATTACATTTTTGAACTAAAATAATGTTTTATAATCTAATATAAAAGTTTCTATAATCTAAAATATTAAGTTCAACTCGGTGTTACCGGTCATTTCTTTAATTTCTTTGGAATTATCTGCAACTTTCTGACTGTAAACTGCATCAATGTAAATCAAACACCCCTTTTTTCAGTGTAACAAGTGAAGTCATGTGACAACATGAGAAATGATTATTATTAAATATGCATAATGGTTCACATGATACCATAAACAGCAAGCAGTACAGAATGTATACTGCTAAGTATTCAATAAGATGCAACCTAGAACTCAAAATTTATTATAAAAGAATCTAAATAAATGCTTAAATATGGTTTTAATAGGAGGTCTTGTTTTCCTTTAAGATGTATATTCTGTAAGGTACATTAGACACTGGGTTTTCTGTGTGATTTGCAGTAGTGTGGATGAGTAAATAGTGTGTCTCCCTCTGCTGGTGAATGTAGATGAGCGCACTCACACAGTGACTGTATTTGCTTGAGGTCAAACAATCGCACAACATATTGAAAACGTTCTGCAAATAATTAAACATCAAATGTCAAAATAGTGAAAATGGGTGGCAAATAATTTAGAAAAACATTAACTAAACAAGCAGGCTGTAATCACATATAACCTATTTTTTTTTACTTGATTACAGGTAAACAAGAACTGAAATGGAGCTATAATCACACTGATGTTTCTGGAACTGTGGGTTAAAACAGCCTTTTAAGAATGAAACGAATGTTTAAAAGCTAAATAATAGCACTGTTTCACTGCTTGTCCAGCAAATTAAAAGACAAGAAGAAGCTTTTGTATAGTCGTGATGATTACAGTTAATAGCTGTTATTACTGTACACAAAAATGTTGTCATATCAAAAACATTCTAGAGCTCAGTTTTCAGAAACAGCTGCCTCTTTTCCAAGACAGTTGTAATAATCTGGATGGACAAATATGCATATCTGACAGAGCATCAGCTTTTGATAGACAGATGAGAGCTTGCTTGGAAAATGACTGATATTTGGTGTTAGCGATTTACCTTAGAAAGCCTCTGTGTATATATACTTTTTTATGTAAATATATATTTACTCTTCTAACAGTCTCAGTTATACTCGTATATCCTGTTCAGTAAAGCACAGCAGGTCAATATGTACAAATATAAAACACTTTATGGAGACATTTACTGCAGCGATATTTTACCTTATGAATTTTAAGGGCTCTATTTTAATGATCTAGATGCAAAGTCTAAAGCCCATGGCGTAAAAGCATTGAGGGCATGTCCGAATCCATTGTCTATTTTAAGGATGGAAAAATATGCTCTGCACCCTGGCACATGGTCTAATAGGGTTGTGCTTATTCTCTTAATGAGTTATGGGTGTGTTTTGAGCATAACGTGCATTAAACCAAGTTTAAGTCTCATCGCCCATTCCCTTTAAGAGTCAGTTGCGTCGCACCATGGTGCATTTGCTATTTACATGGCAGACTTTACACGTGGAAATACTGAATGCTTTACTATCGAAAAAACAGTTAAACAGACCATCTGCAGTGCAAGGATAAAGAACGAGCCTCCTTCATTCGGCTTCTTTACTTTCTCTTTACTTAACTTTTACTCTTTACTCCTTGACTTTCATGGATAAAGAAACGGTGTTGTGCGCACTCCACTAAAGACGTTCATTAGCCTACATATTTAATTTAGTTTGTTAAGCGCAAAGATTTGTTTCAAAACTATTTCTAAATTCAGTTCTAATTTCCGGCAAACTAATAAATGAACAATAATAACAAAGTGTGGTCAAAAAAACAAACACACGTCTTACTCTTATGCCCCATACGGTGATGCACACTCTCCAAAACCTGACAGGTGGACAAATCTAAACTTGTTTTTAATAAAACAGATAAAAATATGCATATGATAAATAATACTGTTAATAATAATAGCCTTATACAAATGCAAATTGTCATTAATAAACTTAAAAAAGCCCCTCGAGATGAGGCATAGAGGTAGTTTTTATATTTATATAGAAAATAATAATTTTGTAACATATTAATCCTTAATTTTTTTTTCTAATGTAAAGATATTTGTGTATTGCTGTACATCCTGTGTGTATTAAGTAATGTGTAAGTGTCTGAACTCCCATAACGTGCTCTGCACTGGACTTTAGACCAGCTTTTGGTTGGTCAATGGCACAGCCTATTTCAGTTCCTCAAAACAGTCAGCACACCCATAAGTCCACAAAGTTTTTTTGCTATTTAAACAATGTGGTGCAAAACGTGAAAGTTAGGGTTGCGCTGGTCTGTAAATAGCAACAAATTGCACCAAACACATCTTGCGCTGGGTGTATGATAGGGCCCCTAACATGGAAAACATCTGCTAATGGTCAATTTATTGACAAACATGTTTGGATTATGTTCACATTTTTATTCATGATAATAATAATAATAATAATAATAATAATAACAATAATAAATCAAAGCTTCAAACTATCTGATTGGTGTAAAAAAGTGAGGAAAACCTGATCAATTATTTAGATAAAAAGTAATGAGAATAAAAACAAACAAACAAACAAAAAGTTATCAAAATACATATACTGTATGTTATACTTAGGTATACATTTATATATCTATGTAAATATCTTTTCAAAAAATCAGGGCCATTACAACCATATATATATTCTCAATGTAAAAAATACATCCATTAAAAAAATTCAGTGTAGCAGCCATCACTGGTTATACCGATTTTTAGATTCTTGACAACGGTTGCACGAGTCATTTATAAAAAATACTCTTCAATCAAAGCTGTAAAGGACACGCTTTCTAAACTGTTTAAATCAGCTACATTTTCTTTGTATTATCTGTTTGAGAAACCCTATCTGATAACTAATTTTATATTAGTATACTAAGTTCAATATTAAAAAAAAAAACACTTGAACTTGAGGCAAATAAATTTGCACAGAATAGCCCTATCTTCCACAACAGCTGATCTGACACTACAATACGAAGTGAAATATAGTTATCTGCATGGAAAACAAACAAACAAGAAAATAAAAAAGCTAAACATTATTCTTTATAAGAGAATCACATTTCTTGGTCGGCGTCTATTGTGTGTGTGTGTGTGTGTGTGTGTGTGTGTACAACAGAACAGAACCCAAATAAAACATAGAAAAGACCCTAAGAAAGGAAACCAAATAGAAAAAGTACAGTCAGCATTAGCAAAACTAGAAATCAGAGTTTTGTCATTGGTATGTGTAAGCTGTTCCAGGGTCCCATCCAAAGCTCCTCTTCATCAGACAGTGTTTGCTCACATGGAGACTCGACCGACTCTTTAACCTCCCCATTGTCCACAGAGGACTCCTGCTCCAAACGGGCTTTATCGATGTTGGATTTGGGCCCTATGCAGTTAGGACCCTTCACACTGCACTCTTTGGAGTTGAGGTTGTGATCAGTCATATAGGAATGGGCAGTGGTGGTGCCAATAGTAGGACCATTGTCTTCTGTTCCATTTAAAGGTAAATGCTCTTCATGTGTGACTCCTAGCTTGTCTAGTTTTTTAAACTGTTTTCCTAATCGTGTTGGTGAGCCCAGTTTTAAATTGTTGGCGTAAGGTGGCCTTCGTGTTCGGATGATTGTACCGTTTTGGGCTAGGTATACTGATCCATTGATGTTACTGTGACTACTGACGTTGGGTATGCGATTGCGCTGGATGTCTGGCCCACTGTCCTCTCCTGTTGAAGTCACATCATGCTCTCGGTCCAGGATCAGCTTGATTCGCTTCTTTTTGCCAACCTGGAGATTAGACAGAAACATTACTAAGTCAATCAACCATCAATGTATTATTCTACAAGGACTTGAAAACAAAGTTGAATCAACGCATATAGACTTAGTAACAGATAGAGGTCAACAAACTCATATAAAACCACACACTAGGATACTGTTTTTGGAAAAGGACAGTGAGAGATTGTATCAAGTAAACAAACCCACAAAAACACATTTAAGGGGTGATGATAATGTTGGTTCACTCAAGTGAAGAAATTCCAGAAGCACATCACCTCCATGCAGTCAGAAAAGAGAAAAGACTGGAAAAAAAATCACTTCACTCCAGGGCAGACAGCAGTTAAGTCTTACTTGGTGTTTTTCTTAGAATGCTGTGGAATCTCCTGATTCAGATTCGGCATCTGTTATTTCGGTGGTTCCTTCAGTTCCTGACTGCTGCGAGCGACGTACAGATCTGCTCTCAGATCCTGAGCCACTGCCAGATGTTACGGCATCCTCATCCTCTTCTGCGATGGGCGAGAGGCCTCCAAACGCTTCATCTGAGCTCTCTACCACGCTGCTCTCGTATGGTGTACCTTGACTTTCAGGTGCTGAGGTCACGCTTGATCTCCGTGACATTGACCCATCACTCATCTCACTGGCTGACTCTCTGCTTTCTGCTGTTTCATCCTCCTCCTCCTCTTCTTCTTGTTCTTCTTCAGAGGCCTCTTCCTCCTCGCTCTCTTCATCAATTGTGTCCTGGGATGATCTGGTAATGATGCTCTTGCGAGAGCGACGGCTTCCTCCTGCTGATCTGGAGCTTGTGGAGCTTCTCTCACTGCCAGACATTGAAACTGCATCTGACCCAGCATCGTCTGATGCAGCAGATCCACTCTTTTCTGTCTCGGATGCCTCTTCAGATCCACTTGCTGACTCTTTCTCACCACTGCTTTCTTGAGCAGACACTGATGACCTTACTGAGGACCGGGCTGAAGACCTCTTAGAGCTTCCACCTGATCCACTGCCACTTGCACTACCAGAACCACTGCCACTTCTGCTGCTCCGTGCTTCTGCACTCGAACCCTCAGTCTGGGATGATTTCACTGATGATCGAGCTGATCCCGATCCTGATGCAGACTCTTCAGATCCTTTAGACTCTTCTTCAGATTCTTCCTCAGACTCCTTTTCTGTGGCAGAACTCTTCTCAGCACTGGATTCTTCCTCGGTTCCTGATTTTTCAGTCGCAGACCCAGACTCTTTTCCTGATCCTGAGGACTTTCCAGACCCTGACTCTTCCTCAGAGCCAGATTCCTCCTCTGAACCAGATTCTTTCTCCGTTTCAGATTCCTTCTCCGATGCTTCGGTTCCGGACTTTTCAGTACCAGATTTAGACTTACTTTCAGCATCAGATTCGTCTGGTTCTTCTGGCTCGGATTCAGAATCAACAGTGCTCTCGTTGGCATCATCTCGGTCCAGATCCACTTTCAGATAATCCTTATCATCGGTAGAGCCTGCTACACTACTTCTCTCAGAAGATTCCTCATCCGAGCCTTTCTTTCTGCTCTCTGCTTCTGATCCGCTTCCACTGGCCTCTGGCTCACTGACACTGATAGACACTTTCGATTTCTCTGACTCAGCTGCAGATTCATCTTTATCACTCACAGAGCTTCGACTGATGCTGCTCTGTGATTTCCTCCTAATTTGTAGCTTGTTTGCAATATTAATACGCTTCAGTACTTTCCCAAGTCGACTCCTGGCAGGAGACACACCATCAAGGGAATCCACGCTCTGCCCACCCGTCAGGCTCTCTTGACTTCCAATACGACGTGCAGAAGTTAGCTTGGCATAATCTTTGTCTTTCTTTCCTTTCCCAAACATCATTGGGAAAATCCTGGCCTTTTTCCATGGGGAGGGAGCTTCAGTTTTCTTCCCAGCGGCGAGCAACTTACTTAGTTTCATGACAGACTTCAGCTTCTTTGCAGCTTTGGATTCCCCAGGTTCAGCCTCAACTGGCTCCTCAGCAGGAATCTCAGGTTCTTCCTCTTCAATCTCATCCTCCGGTTGAAAATCCTGGAATTCCACACGCTTTCCACGTCCTCTACCTCTCCCTCGCCCACCTCGACCTCTTCCCCTACCCTGTTTGGATGTCATTTCCTTTAAAGCAATCTTATTAATTTTAGGTTAGTAATAATTAAATGGCAAAGCCTGATATGACATGATCAGTGAAATGTAAATGGAAAAAAAAAGGATGAAGTCAAGATGTTTGTAAATGAATGTGTAACATTACCTCTGGGCCACCATAGTAATAACCTTCATCCTCCATGAAGGCCTCTCCATACTCATCATACATCGGAGTAATCAGCCTCCTGCGGCTGCCATAAGGTGGATAGGGATCAAATCTGGATGTAGAAAACAGAATAATGCAGCATGTGAACTGTTTGTGTGTGCAGAAAAATATTACCCTTGCCTCAAAAAAAAAAAAAAAACTTCTCAGAAGCCTTAACCAAGATTTATAGCTATCCAAAAAGTATTGGATAAAGTTTTGCATAAACTTTAGTGCTTCTAAAACAATTTCGAAACATATTTCATCCCGCTTGCTACCTAATCCAGGTACTGGCTTATGATGACAGTTCAATTCCAAGCTCAAAACACATTTGGCTATAACTTTTTTTTCTATTTAGGGCTATTCCAGAGACAGGTATGGCTTTTCAAGGCATCTATTTGGGTGATATCTGTCAAGCAATAAGGAACAGAAAAATTATTGTATGGCATAAGCAGAAGAAAAAAAAATTCTGATTATTTTGGGGGCTCAGATCTCCGACAGGTTTGAAAAATATGATCACTTATTTAAAAAAGGAAAGGCAAAAGAGATGCCTCATTACGCTTGCAATCAACATCAGCCCATGTGCTGCTCCACCCACGCAGGACAAATAGCCCCTGTGATCCAAGGATTAAAGGCTAAACCCCCATTAAAGATTCCTAAGCTCTCTAAATAGCCCTGGATCTTCAGCCGGCCGGGCCTCACTGATAGCAGGTGCAGTTCAGCCTGACAGAAGTGCAACATTTATCTTCCCCACTCTCTCGCTTGATGTCTGTGGAATCAAAGCCATCCTTCTTTCTCCAGGGCCTTGACTAAGGACAAACAAAACCTTGATATTCAGAGGGTACAATCAGATAAAAAAATTCTCTTTCAGCGTTGCTCAGTTTTTAAAAATCGCTAAAAGTATTTTTGTTCTATTTTGTGCTAAGATTAATAACTAGGTGAACAGGTGTTTTTGCATCACATCTTCTTTTAAATTGTGCGTTCTAGTGATTGGAAGGCTGGATTGAGCTAAGGATCAAAAGTTTCTTTGTACTACAGAACAAATCTTTGTTCTACAATTTTGAGATCAGCAGGTGTTTTTGGATCATCAGTTCTCTACATTGTGCATTTTAATATTTGAATTGCTGGATTGAGCTAAGGACTAAAACCATAAATTCTTAAAGGAACACTCCACCTTTTTGAAAAAAACTCCCCTAGAGGTAAACAGTTGAGTTTTACCATTTTTTTGACTCCATTCAGCCGATCTCTGGGTTTGGTGGGAGCACTTTTAGCTTAGCATAGATAATTAAATTGCATAGATATTTACACTAGATATCACATATGGACTCTAAGCATCCGTCCATAATGCCACCACATTTGTACAGTGCTCCCAGGACAAAAGTCATTCAACCGTACTAGTCAAGACTAAAGCCAACCTGAAGATGCTGGACTTTTGCGCTGTGTAGTAACGAGCAAACAACAAAAACAAAGCACAAAGGCATAACATTTCATAGGGAAGATTTCGCTTTTTACATTTTTGTATGTTACAAACTTTTGTGCCCAACAAGTGATGTTATTAATGATAATACAGTCACTTACTGCACTGCCAATAAGTACAATAAATACTGCCAATAAATACACTAAATTCTAGACTTATGCTAGTTTTGTTGAATAAAATCAGCAAACAATGTAAATGAAATATGACAAGAGGCTGTGGTGCCAGAAACTTGTGTGATTGTTGGCTAAGTGAAGTAGTTTTTGAAGTAACTTCAAAGGTGCCTGAAAACATAACAGTGCCTGTGCCTCAATGTGGACACCGTCCACCCTATATGATTGAATATTACAAATGTTATATACCATTTAGATCATAAAGGTGGATATGCACATTGAGACGCAGGGATATCGATGATTCACATGAGTCATTCATGACGGAGATCCCTCCATTAGAATTAGAAGTGAAAGCGGGAGAGGGAGTGTGTTTCAGGACATGGATTAAATCAAGTTTAACAGGGAGGGAGGATAATACATTTCCATGCACACAAAGACACGCTGTTAGTCGGCAATGCCCGTGCGGTCACTTCATCGATATAGAAGAGTGATGCAAGTATATAATTTTTGTAATTAAAAAAATATTTTCATGATCATAGCTATACGTATATATATGTGCATATATCTATGGCTCCAGCTGGCTAGTCCTCCACTACACCTTGGTTCCACGTTCGTTTCAAAAAAGCACTACTCTGTACTAAAATGGCGGCCAATAGACAACAACCGCGTAAGCGACATCTAATGTAAATATCTATGATTAAATCGAAGTATACCTTTAGCATCATCTTGCTTAAAAATGTAGTACTGTAGTTACATTGTGTACTATGAAAATTTGCTATTTTCTAGGCTGATATGACTAGGAACTATACTCTCAATCCATGGTTGTAGCAGGCACAATAATAAAATCAAAACCATGAATCGAATCGTGACCGAACTGTTACATCCTTATGTAATGCCAGCATGGCTCAGTTCTTAAAATTTCTAAAAGTGCTAAGATTAATATTTAGATAAATTTGTATTTTTGGATCATATACGTTTACACATTGTGCATCTTAGCCATTTGAATGCCATATTGAGCTAGAGACTAAAAAAAGTCCATCTCGGAATGTAATCAAAATCCAATTTAAATGGAGACATTGAGAACTTATGATAAACAGTCCAAAATTAGCACATTCACATTTATATGTTAGGGAGAATATTAAATAAAAATAAAAAAGAGCAAAATTCAAGAAAAAAAATGTATAAAATTTGTTGACATTTTGTAGTTTGTCATATTTTAAATGAATTAAAATGTATTATCTTTTTATTTCTAAAGATGTTCGGTGACTATTAATTTATTAAGTCAACAGAAAAAAACATCATTATTCATCAGAAACGTCCTCTTCCGATTCATCGCTGACACCTGAGTACATCATTTTAACAACTTCTTCAAGTGAGAACTTTGTTTTGCTCGTTTTCTTTGCCATTTTCACCTCCAACCAACTTGCAAATGTAAACTCTCTCACGACACTCTTTGTGCACGGACACACGAGTCACTATAGCACTTTACGAACAGACTTCTGTGCTCGGCAGGTTGTATTTTCCCACTAAAGCTGCATATGAATCTTTTCAGGTGCTTATTGTCAATCGGACAAGGCAGTGTTTTTCAAAGTCATTTGCAATTGGGTCAATCTATTTAGCGTCAAATCAAGGGCGGGACTATCTCTTATCCTGGCCACTCCTTGGATGTTGACAGCTATTGACACCTCTTAGAAGCAACTATTTGTCATAACCCTTCCTTGTCTGTCTTCTCTGTGTTATCGTCATTCAATGTATCTTTGTTTGTATTGTGTCTTAACACATGGCTCAGCCTGTGTTTGTGTCCACCATGTGCTCTGTTTCTCCCTCGTTTCCAACTGCCACACCCCCTTGTTTAGTCCTTATCTAGTCCTTGTTAGTCTCAGTGTTTTCACCTGGTCCCCATGTGCTTTCTTCCCTTTATAATGTGCTCTCTCTCCTCATGTCTTTGTCGGTTCATTGTTTCTGAATGTTTCTCTGTGGTTCTCCATGGTTTACATTGCCTCGCTCTGCTTAGCTTTATGCTCTGCTTTTCATGTTGTCTGGTTAACGCTTAATGTTGTCTGCTTCTTGCATGTTTGTTATCTGTTCCCTCTTGTTACATGTTACTCTTTGACCATGTTTGTTTATCTGTGTTGTTGGTGTGTTTGAGTTGTCTTCGTCTAATGTTGTTTGTATTTTCAGTAGACCTTCTAAGCCCTCTGTCCTGTTCATCCTTCTCAATTTTGTTTAAGACCCTCTATTTATTTCATTAGTTCCAATTGTAGCTTTAAGTGTTTAGTTCCTTGTTTTGGATTTATTTCCCATTTTGATTTCAGTAGTAAAATCCTATTTGATTTATCTTTGCTTGCATTTCCCCAAGACCCTAACTTTCCTTATCTTAGATTATTATTGTTATTTGTTTGGTTTCTCTTCGTCGTGTGTATGTGTCTGTCGTGTTCTGATCCTGCCTGCTGTGAGTTCCTGGCTGTCGTAGCTCTCTCCTGCTACCACTGGCGAGACCTCTACTCTCCACGAGTACCCCTTTCTAAGCACCCACCACCACCTGGCTGGCCTGAGCATCCCAGCTCAACTTCCTATCCTCCAAGCTGTTTGTGGCCGCCGGTCTCCCTGTCCAGGACTCTCCAGCTCCTCTCCCTTCGTCTGTTGGTGTCATCCCATATTACCCAGCTCTACCCTTGTCATCGTTGGACTGTTTCATCCTACCACTACCTCACATATCCATTGTTGTCAATAAACACCCCTTCACTCATTCTGCATTTGGGTCCTCCTTCCTCTTTGTCCGTGACACTATTGTTTCACATAAGGTGTCAAAAGGACAAAACAACAGCTGCCATTTTGATTTCAAAATATCAGTAATGTTTATGTCTGAAAAGGCGGTACACAACCGAACACATTATAGATTTGATTGCTCCGGCGACTATTTTGAGATATCAGTGCATTCTCTGGATGTTTATTGACATATAAATGTATTGTGGACTAAATATTTCACTAAATTGGATTGGCTGGACTCTTTGCAATGTAATTACACCAGGTTTGTTGAGATGTTATGGATCTGTGGACAGACAGGAGGTTTAAAACGTGAGTATCTTCAGTTTCCTCAATTGTTGGCAGTTTGACAAAGACACTAATTGTGTCCGCTGTGTTCACTGTGTTCCAACCATGGTTGGAATTGGTTTAATCACAAGAATCTCAGCTTTCAAAAGATATATGACATGTTTAGTCTTTTGTGGGAAGTCATTATATTTAGTGAAGTTAGCCCTTTAAGCATGCTATGTACCCTAGGTGGTACATCGGAACGGCAAGGGTTAACCTTAAGATGTCTGTAATAAAAAAATGTTGACGTCTTAATCTTAATAATAATAATAAATAATTCCTTACATTTATATAACACTTTTTTGGGCACTCAAAGCGCTTTACACATTGGAGGGATTCTACTCATCCACCACCAGTGTGCAGCATCCACCTGGATGATGCGACGGCAGCCATTTTGCGCCAGACCGCACACCACACACCAGCTGATTGGTGGAGAGGAGACAGAGTGATGAAGCCAATTATGATATGGGGAGGGTTAGGAGGCCATGATGGACAGAGGCCAATGGGCAGATTTGGCCAGGATGCCAGGGTTAAACCCCTACGCTTTTTCGAAGGACATCCTGGGATTTTTAATAACCACAGAGAGTCAGGACCTCGGTTTAACGTCTCATCCGAAAGACGGCGCTCACAGAGCAGTATAGAGTCCCCTTCACTATACTGGGGCATTAGGACCCACACAGACCGCAGGTTGGGCGCCCCCTGCTGGCCTCACTAACACCACTTCTGGCAGCAACCTAGCATTCCCATGTGGCCCTTAGCTTCAGTGGGTAACCATGTGAGAGTTGCAAAGAGCTAGCTGCCGGCTGAAAATTAAAAATTAAAAAAATCATAAAAAATCTTGACGTCTTAATCTTGTATTGCATCATATGTTCAGTGGGGCTCACAGCAAACCTTCAGTGCACCAGAAAACTCCTAAAACCCTCTGCTGCTTCGCTCTCTCGAAAAATCAAATTACTCTACCAAACCTAATAGAGGATGCCATTACACTTGAGTCTGAACTCCGGTCTGCAAGTCTTACATGCGCCTCACGTCTTAATGAATCCTCTGAGCTTATCTAAAGACGGCTGTGTGGAGGTGAGGGCACATTAATCTCATCAAAGCTTCCAGCATCTCCTTAGAAGAGCTGACGTTAAACCGAGCAGTTCAACATTTGCAACAGCATCTGTTCTGAGGCTAAAGCTGTTGCGGTGGTACAGTACGTGTCAATTTGAACTGTTTACACCTTCTTTCTTTCTCTTCTGCTGTCTCCTTCTGTCTGCACACATGAGATGTTCAGTTAATGTATTGTATCCACTGCAGGCCTTTTTTTTTAGCCTGAAACCACATGGAATGCCTGTTTCTGGTTGGATCGTTTCGGGCTCAGGTGTCTTGTTGTCATCAAAACGATCGCGAAAATTGGAATGGAGAAAGAAGAGAAATAGAAGCGATCAAGGATAGGATGATTGAAAACAGAAGGAGAGACAGAGAAAAGGGTGCTAAGTGGAAAGAAATTACACAGTTTGCTTTCAAAAGAAGGTAAAGGATCTGCAATACACAAATTCTGTCTTAAAGAAATGCACACTAGGTTAGTATTTAGCATGAAACCCACCCTTGATCATAGCCGTAGTAGTCTTGGGTGTAGTAATCCTGCCCAGGGTCGATGCCTGATTCCATGGAGAGAGCCTGAAAAACAAATATGAAGACAGATGCTAGACTTCACACAGGCTGCTAAAACTAGTTAGGGTTTGGTTCACAGTTTACTATCTAATCAATAACTCTTCTGGTCCACACTTAAATTAGGTTTGCTGTTAGAAGATTTGAAAAAAACTAACAAACAAAAAAAAAACCTGTCAGTATGTTTCACTCATCAAAAGTGATATTTTGTTTGATCAAGAACGCAATAAAGCAATAAAATAAATAGAGTGAAATTATGCAACACATTTTTAGATTTTAAAACACTGTTTTCTATTCTATTATGTTTGGAAATCATTACTCCAGTCAGTGTTACACAATCCTTTACTAAATGTTCTGGTTTAGTGATCAAGCACCAAACATTTCTTCTTATTATTAATGCTGAACATAGTTGTGCTGCTTTTGTTGTTGTTGGTGGAAACCATGAAAGTTATTTTAGAGTTTTTTTATTTTAAATAAAAAAGTGTTTAATAATAAAAAAATAATCTTTGTCTTGATTAAATATACTTGCTTTATAAACGATTTACATTTTTTAAAGTCATAATTTCTGCACTTATATGCTATGTACAGTAATTATGCACACAAATGGATTTCTGAAACCTTTATTCCACCCCTTGGTGCACAGTTTACTATCTAATCAATAACTCTTCTGGTCCACACTTAAATTAGGTTTAGTGTTAGAAGATTTTAAAAAGGATTTAGAAAAAAGCTTATATGTTTCACTCATCAAAAGTGATATTTTGTTTGATCAAGAATGCAATAAATCATATCACATACATACAGTGAAATTAAGCAACACTATTTTAGATTTTTAAAAACTTTCTATTTTATTATGTTTGGAAATCATTACTCCGTGTTACACAATCCTTTAGAAATTGTTCTACTTTTGTGATTAAGCGTCAAACATTTCTTATTATTACTAATGTCAAACATAATTGTCCTGCTAAATATTTTAGATTTTTTTGTGGAAACCATGAAAGTTTTTTTTTAAGTTCTTTGATAATTAAAAAATATATATATTTATTTATATACTTTTTTTCAAACTTTGTCTTGATTAATTTAAATATACTTCCCAGCAGGCATAGAACGTCAACTTGATGTCAGATTGACATTGTACCCCAGCATCGTGGGACGTTGCATTTTGTTTGGAAATGAAAATCAGGTTGATGTCAGAACCCAATGCAGGTCAACATCTAAGGTAATGTCCAACGTCAGACATTGTCCTTAGACGCTGGCCACCAAAATCTAACCTAATATTAACATCTTATGATGTTGTGCGTCTGCTGGGTTGCTTTATAAACATTTTACAGTTGTTTTAAGTCATAATTTATGCACTTATGGCTCTATTCCAGTAAGTGTTGTGCTGCACAATTCTTTTGATCAACCACCAAACATTTCACATTAATATTAATGCAGAACATAGTTGTGCCACTAAATATTTTAGTTTTTTTTGTGGAAAACATGAAAGTTATTTTAGAGTTCTTCGATAAAAATAATATAAATATAAA
>CAIGQZ010032474.1:32553-45950 GCA_903798205.1 Danio tinwini
ATATATATATATATATATATATATATATATATATAAATAAATAAATAAAATAGGTTACACTTTACAATAAGGTCCATTAGTTAATGTTAGTTAATGCATTTACTAACATGAACAAACAATGAACAATACATTTATTACAGCATTTGTTCATGTTAGTTAATGAAAATACAGTTGTTCATTGTTAGTTCATGTTAACTCACGGTGCACTAACTAATGTTAACAAAAATGAACTTGGATGTTAATAATGCATATAGTGAATGTTGAATTATGATTAATAAATGCTGTACAAATGTTGTTCATGATTAGTTCATGTTAGTAAATGCATTAACTAATGAACCTTATTGTAAAGTGTACCGTAAAATATATATAAAAGCTTTTTTAGTTCTCGTGTATGAGATTAAGGTTTGGGACTCAGCTGATGTCTGTTCTGACACTGTCAGTTGACATCATTCGCTGCGGTTTTTAATGATGAGTGAGTCGCATTGACAGGTGAAAGGAAAATCTACTTGCTTACAGTGCAAACACGAGGACACAGATCCGATTCATATCGGATAAATTTCCGCATATGAACAAGGTCTAAATCTGATTTAAGTAAATCGGAATCTATGTGATTTTTTTTTGCTTACACATCCATGGACCATATCCTATCTCGGAAAAAATCAGAAGTGTAAATGCAGCCTTAGTTTCATTTATCAATTGAGCATAAAATATGTTATTTTGAAAAAAAAAAACGTTGGAAACCTAAGGTTAGGTTTATGCACTGCTAGATGAGTGCTATCCAACTATTATTCCACTCTGATTTTGGGAATACTGTACAGATATGGATAGGTTTAAGGGTATGGAATAAGTATGGATTACAATTTCGAACAAAAACGATGTTCCAGGATCAACATAGATGTTAATAAAGGATTGCATCGTACCTGGCAAAATCATGATGTGCAACCTGTAACTGTTGACTTCCATAGTGTTTATTAGTCCTACTATAGAAGTCAATGGTTACAGGTTTCTAACATTTTAAAAATATCTTTTTTTGTGTTCTACAGAATAAAGAGACTCATAAAGGTTTGAAATCGCTTCAGAGCTCGTAAACTGTCTGTAAAGTTTCATTTTTTGGGGTGAAACACAAATCTTTGGGTCTTAAACATGAATCATTTGTAATCATACATGGTTGGTTTAGAGTTGATATTTCTAATTATGTATTTGTTTTCATTTACAGTGAATTACACTGCACTAAAGGTAGACATTCTGTTAGTTTACACTTTCTTTGGAATTATTGAATCCACAGAGAACATTATTTTCTAAGAATTTAGTCCTGTTTTCCAGGAAAAAAATAAAATAAATAAATAAAACACTCAAAAAACAAAACTATTTAAGCTATTAAGACTTTGAATTATTAACCAGGGTAAATACATAAGGAAGTGCAATCCTGCAGTATAGTGCCATCTGAAACAGAAAGTTTTCAATGCAATCAATGGCAAAATAAGGAGTCATTTACACAGAACATGTTATTGCATCTAAAACATTGGATGCAGCTCAGAAAAGTTTTTTTTTTTAAAGTGCCTCCTCCACCATGTTCATGTCAAATAAAACAGCTGTCATGCCAACTCGCTACAGTAAACAGACTAATCACGATGCCTGCCCTGCCTTTAAGTTCTTCTGATTGGTCCACTGATTTAGAACTGACAACATTTTTTATTCTTTTAACCTGATAGTGTTTTAAAAATGTGGCGTTTCAAAATATGTAACAGCAAAGTCCCTTTAAAGCAAGTCATTTTACTCAGCAGACATCTTTGAAACGCCTCTTGGGCAGTATGCTCGGGCATTCTGTCTGAATGGGAAAACATCAAATTCTCCCAAACTACTTGTCAAGCTTACCATTGAATTTCATATTAGAAATCACCAATAAAATTAAACAACAACTGTGTCTTTAGTTTAATTTCTAAACCTTCAAATCACACAAAATCTGCAGAAACTCATGTCTGGTACGAGGCCCTCCCCCGGAGTATTGTCAGTCTATAGAGATCGATGATTGGCTCCTGTACTAGAAGGCAGGTTTTATTCGCCATGTAGCGATTAATGATTGGCTCCTGTACTAGTAGGCAGGGCTTTATTCACCATATTGACCGTTACACTTTTTCCCCATTTAAAAAGATACGAGTGACATATCTTGTGTTTTCTATAGTCCTTGGTAACAGTCATGCATTTACATCAAGCAAGTTAACATAGAAAAACAATGAAAAAGTAGTCAAGGGGAGTGAACATTCTATATCAGGGGTGTTCAACAAAAATTGAAAGAGTTCCAGTTTGAGAAAATTTCTAGAAGCAAAAGTCTGGAAGATCATAATATGTCTATATAGTAGTACATTACATACATTTAATACATCTGCATGTAATCAGTTGCCAACCTGTCAAATCAAATGAATTCAGTACAACATTGAGCGAACATTCAGTGTAACATTGAACTGAACACATATGACAGTAGATTTGCTTGTTCTCTCATTGATTAAATAAATGTAGGACTGTGGCGAGGGGGCGGGCCGAAAGAACGAGAAGCACCTGTGGCTCACACCAGCCTCGAGTCCTGAGGAGGAGCTCTGGATTATAAGAGGAGGAGTGACGACAGAGGAGGATGAGAGAAGTCCAAACCTGGACACGTTTACTGTACATTGTGTTTGTTTTCAGTTCGACGGCAGTCTCCTTGAGGAGCTGCCATCTGTTTGTTTGTTGTTGCCTTAATAAATTCTTTTAATTTCGTCAGTTCTCTGCCTCCTTCTTCCCGAAGACCAGGAGGTTGTTTTAATTGGGTAAAAAAAAAAACCAATTAGAATATTGTGAAGCATATAATGCCGAGTTCAGACTGCATGATTTTCAAAGTAGTCGTGTCACAAATGTTTTTACATTGCAAGACTATCAGGGTTAGCGTTCTGTAGGTGCTTTGTTTACACTGTAGGATGGATCGATGACAGGAGAGTTCACACTGCATGGCTTTAAAATAGGAAGAATCACAGAAAGCTTTGTCTAAACTACATCTCACAGCCAAACAAATGTAAGAAGTGACATGGAAACAAAGTGGAGGTCACGTAATATATCTTTCGTTATTAACTACATAATGGAAAAAGAAGGCTTTAGCTTTAGAAACTCATGTTGTTCGCCTGATTTTTGAGGAGAATTAACAATCTCTCCTTAACTTTTTTTTAACTTCTCGACCTGATTGTGATTTTGATCAGATGACACGTGAAACAGACTCCTGCCAAATTTACACTCGTTTTTCCTCCATTTCTTGGGTCCAAATAAACTGAAAATGAGCGCTTTTAAGTTCTCAACCAGCCTCTTGCTGGCCTGCAGGTCCCCATACTAGTGGATGCTGCTCTCTCATTGGCTGTAGGTGATCACGGATGTTATTTTCAATCAGAAAACATTTCACACAGCATGATTTGAATCGCTGACAGCTCCAGATATTTAGCATGCCAAATATCTCACAGGTGTTTGCGACTCATCGGCGATTCTCTCATATCGTGTCCTTGATAGTTCACACTGTGTGAATTACTCATGTGAACGAGCACCGATTTGCCTGTGGTTTCAGGCATTGGTCTACGATTTCTCAAAACCTATCCGCGAGTCAAAATCAGGGATAAAATCATGAAAGTTTAAATTTCCCTTTTTCTGTTTTACATCTTGACTCAACAGTCTCAAATAATTTTGGAGATAATAAATGTCAACACATCCTAATAATTACAGTATATATAAAAAGAGTATTTGAGTATTTATTTACTCTTTTTTAGATTACGCTTGGATTATAAAGGCAACAATGCATTTGTATTAATTCTCCAGAAAGCTGTAGGTCTGGGTGCGTATGAGTTAGCTTTTGGCTCCTGACCCAGACTGCAGTCTGCTTTAGTGACCTGTGTTCTATATGATAGTTCCCTAACTATATATTACTTTATAATATGAACCCTTGTGTGCTGTTCGGGATGTTTCCATCCGCTCTGGGGTGATTTTGCGGCTTCATTTGGCCACAAATGTATCTGTGTTTCAGCAACTGACATGATTTTTGGTGACAATGCTTTGAAATTACATAAAAAACTCAACAATACACTTTGGGCAAATTTACTACCCTTTCATTATGTTTGTGGTTTGTTACATTTAGTTTGTTACATATTTGTTCATGTTTGAGTAAGTTTTTATTTTGCTGGTGTGTATTGTGCCTGTGTGTTGTATCCTTTCTTATCTATCTCTTTCTCTCTCTCCACATGAATGGAGATCAGGTGCAGCTGTGAGAGGGGCGGCGCCGATTATAAAAGCACACTGTTGGCGCTGTTCGAAGAGTTCTCCCTCCTGTTTCCCCTCGCTGTTGTGTTGTGTGTGAGCAGATTGCGCCAAGTTCTCTGTATGGCAGTAAAATCTTTCTGTCTCAATGCTTTTTCTAAGTCATCTGTTGAGATACTCTGTTAAATATGATAATAGGACTGCATTTTGTATTAGCTGTGGCTGAGTGTTTACTTTCTACCTGAAACCTTTTTAAAGTCATCTGGTGAGATACTCGGCTTACTGCTTAATTATATTATAGAAGGCTCTTTTTCTTTTGTCACTTTTCTCCTGTTTGATGGATAGGCAAGGAGGGTAGAATTGTTGTTCTATTTACCAATCTTTTTTTTTTGGTTTAGATAAGAGACGCTTAAAATCAGGTAGCATAGGCTACTTTGTTTTGTTTGTTGTTTTGGCCTTATGTCCTTACCACCTTGGTTTTGATTGGAAATATTTATGTTTAATAAATTTGTTAACCCATTTTTGACAACTTGGCTTGTGTTTGTATGCTTGGGGAGAAAAGGGGACTCCGGGTGACCTCTTTTAATAGATGGTCATTCTTATATTTATGTGCATAGCGCGGTGCCTCCGCTACAGAACAGGTTGTTTTTGCCCTATTCACTTCCATTATAAAGACATTTTTTGATTGCAAAGCTATGATGCATGCATTCTTAATTGTTGCTGTTTTACCCTGTTGGGAAGAGGTAAAATTAGCATTTTTGCTGTTGATCATCAGTTGCAGTGAAAAAAAAGTTTCTGCTAGGGATGCTCCAATCAATTGGTCGGAGATCGGTATCGGCCGATAATCACCTTTTATGACTTGATCGATACCAATCACAGATATTTGTTTACGGGTTTACGGGGTGGGGAATCGCTGCAGTGCCAACACAGCAGTTAAAATACATACAGATGTGGTGCAGCCTTTGTTTACACAGTTTACTGGCGTGACTCGTGCAAGTGATGGTCTCTGTGTTGCAGCCAATGCATATTTAGTGTTTTGAACTGCTGTGATGCGAGCAGAGCAATCTCTCCTAGAGTGATCACCTGCGGATTAGATAAAATACCCCGGAAATCATGGAGACGAGAGTGAATTAGCAGGAGAACAGATTGCGAGAGGCACAGTGATGTTCTAAGCATTACATTTGTTAGGTTGGATGCATCTTTCTTTTAGGTAGGGAGAGATCTCCACTTAAGAATCATACTTGGAAGAAAAATGTGCTTTGTCATGTGTTAATTTCATTGATGAAAATTTTCGTCATAATTTTTATGACGAACAAGTTTCTACCGACAAAAACTAGATGAAAACTAAATAAATATTAAGGGATGATGACGACAGCTATAATAAAAATATACTGACATTTTCATTGACTAATAAAAATGAGACGAGAACATGATTGAGGGAAATATCCAATCAGAGTTAAACTTGGTGTGTGATGCATGATGCACACACACACACACACATTTGAGAAGTAACTGGTCCTCAGTAAGTGATTCGATTACATCATCATCCATAGGGGCGTCTGTCTGTCGAATTAACCTATAATGAAATGGCAACAGCGGAGAAAAAAGATTTACGTTTGATGTCACGACAAAAAGACCGCAAACTGTATGGGGAGGAAATCACTGACAAAAACAACAAATCTAAAGCAGCGTCAGCATGCTAGAGAATCATCCCGAAATTTGATTTAAACTTGATCTTTTTATTTACCTGTGTTTGTGCTTTTGCTTAACTGAACCGGTATATCCTTATGCTGACCTTTAGAAAATTGACAACATTAGATTGTATGTTAAAAGTTATTAAATTGGCAAGTCTTAAATTCGTATGATCATGGCATTCATTTTTGTGAGGAGTTGTTTCCTCGCGTGTTAGCGGCAGCTACAGTTTAGCTAACCCGCTAACTCACACTAGGTTCACGCTGTCTGCATCTGCCATGATCATCATGACAACAGCCATTTACAGTGTACCTGTACCACAAAAAATATTCAGGACATCATTCCGCAATATGATTATTTCATACATCTGTAAGGATGTAATGATACTGTAGTGCAATAATCTCCGCTTATCAGGGAGTCGCATACAACATAACGAAACTGCTGAGCACCATCCTGTAACACCAACATAATTTTACATATTACTTATGATATAAATAAACAATGCATATCTAATTTTTGGTCTTCATTGGAAAAGCTATATTCCATATTTTGATGGGACTGTTTTCTTTAATTTTAAGTTAGAATATTTTGCATTAATAAATGTATATAATATTTAATTAAATTACACTTAAATTAAACCAAATATGTTTTAGTCAACTAAATCTTAAGTTTTAGTCACCTAAAATCTTATGAAATTTAGTCAACTAAAGCTAAACTAAAACTAAAATGATTCAGAAGACTAAAATATGACTATAAGACTAAAAAGATATGTTAGTCAAAAGACTAAGATTAAACTAAATAAAAATTTGCTGTCAAAATTAACACAGCTTTATGCATTATAAAGCCTCAAGCATCTGAATTTGTACTGTGTAGCGGTCTATCACTATGACAAGGAATCGGTACTCGGTATCGGCTGCAAAAACATAGTAAACACGGTAAGTGTATCAATGCACACACTATTATCTGCTGTTTTACTCCATAGAACTCCATATAAAAAGCCAGAACCTTTTTTTGCACAGGCCTATCTAAAAGGTTAATCTTGCCAACTATTGATCAACAGTAGAAATCACCCATTTGACCTCTTCCCAACAGGAAAACCAACCAACAATCAAGAATGCATGTTTATATGCTGTCATGTATTTGCAATCAAAAAATGTTGTTATAACGGAAGTCAATGGAGGCAAAAACAGCAACCAACATAACAATAGGGTAGTCAATCTGAACAGTAGACAAGAGTTAACGTAAAAAAACGAAAGAAAACGAAACAATGCAACACTTCAGAACCAAAGAGGTGACATTAGTAAATCTGTGCGCATTTGCTTATGGGATGATGACAGATTTGTCACAGATTTTTCGATACGGGTGAGGGAAACACCATCTGCAAACTCCTGCAGACATATTGTAGGAACAGTTTGTCTGAATGGAGAGACATTGACTGTGCGCCTGATGGGGTGAATTCAGCAGGGAAACGTCCTCCTGCCATGCGCCACAGAAACGATTAGCTGTATTGTTTAATCTCTACGTGATTCTTGACAGCTTGAATTTGTGAAAGGGCAAAAACATCCGCAGGTCTGAAGCGAGACAGGAGAGCTTCAGGAGGTCTGGCAGTCTTGACAGCTTTTAAAAAGGGTTAGTGAGAGTGAAAGAACAGCGGAGAGAAAGGGAAAATAATGACCCGTTTTTATCCTTCAAACTCAACCCTGTTTACTTTTCTTAATGTATGTTCCTGGTTGTATTGTGAATGATTCACCAGTCCTCCTTATTCCATTTAAAGCACATTATAATGGTGTCTTCCTCTGAAATGACCTTCCTTTTCCATTGACATCACTAATGCGGCGCCGACTTTTTTTTCTGACTGTACTAAACTGATTAAAGAAAAATGGATGTGTAATTACAAAAACCCCAGCCTCGTCAAACTTGATTACAATCTTCTTCATCATCAGTAAAGAGTTCTCTCACAGTCACATGATCACCATACACTACATGTCAGCTGTAAAATGTTCAATATTCATAAACAATACAAATAGAGATTTCATTGATCTAATAAAATGTACATTTTATTTATAATATATTCTATAGAAAAAAAAATTTGATCACATTTGCAAGATCCTTCTCATCATAAAATGTGCAAACTGGTGGCTAAAAATAAATGTGCATACATTTTGTGCAAAACAACAACTATAAATGTTAAATATAAATATATAATACATATTTAAGTAAAAAACTATACAGTAGCATTTAAAAGTTTGAGGTTGGTAAGATATTCTCACCAAGTTTGCATTAAAAACCAACCCAGGCTCATTCTGAAAACATAGCCCTATATAAATTTCTGGAGATCGCGAAAAATGTCAGAGGAGGCCGCTGTGTATGCATTTCAGAACTCAATTTCTCTCGCAAGTGCTATTCGTGCCTGCTGTTCTTACATAAATCCACTAGAGGCCGCTGCCGACTGACCAACCGACCGATCTCCCGACCCACCCCCTTCCCTAAGCCCAACTAATAGTGTTTTAAAAAGCACAGATCGACCAGCGCCCACCCACTACCCTAAACCCAACCGACAGTGATTTGAAAAGCAATCCAAAAAAAGAAAAGCTCTCACCTGATTTTTTACCACGTTTTCAGATTTTACCACATTCTAACCCTGTTATTTAATTTTTACTCCTCCCCTATTTACTCCTCTCTGCATACATGGCGAGCTAACTGGACAAAATGGTAACAGCGTGAACAGGGGCAGACTTAGTGATTCGGGGGCCCTAAGCAATTCCAGGTATGGGGCCTAAGCACTGAAACTCAAAACATTGTCTTTTTCTATAGATACATATTTTTTTCTCTGTAGATTTTTTTTAGTAAAAACACCCTGCATGTTAAACTGTATATTTTAAGTGGAAACTTTATCTTCTTAAATGTAAAAATAAATACAACAAATTCACAAAAAACAAACAAATTAACAACAAAATTAATAAACAAACTAGTAAGTTTGTGAAAAAGCCATATTTGCGATTAGATTTAAATATTTGTAAGTGCAGAACGTAAGGAACGTTTCACTACTCATGAGGGCCCCCGGTTTTAAAAAGAAGTAAAAACTTTAAAATCTTATCATTTTAAATCATATAAAAATCTTATATTATAAATAGCTACGTTTCCATCCACCTATTTTACCATAAATGCGCATAACTGAGTAGAATAAACTTTTTATTTGATAAGATGAACATAAACTACAATGGAAACACTTAAAAAAATTATAATTATTATCATTTTTTAAGGGCTTTTACCTTTATTGTGATAGGACAGTGGAGATTTAGAGACAGGAAAGTATGGGGAGGTGACATATGGGAAGGGTCGGCAAAGGATCTCGAGCAAATTCTTGTATGCGCATTAAAAATGGTCATGAAATTTTGTTGTGATGTGATGATAAAAATTTGTGTAAATGGACAGTGAGCACATTGTAAAACATCTGAAATGTTGTTTTGATCATTCTAAAACACGTTAACCATTCAGTATTTGTGTTATTATATTATTAATGACCTCCAGAATCAAAAGTGTCTGTGCTCCGTGTCTCATGCCTTCAAACACCACCACGCATTCACTGTGTGTCAGGATTGCCTTTTGAGGCGCAAGTCATTTATTAAGTGAAGAAAAGATTCAGGCAGCTTCTCCTACTTCAGCAAATTCCGTTTTTACTGTTGATATTTGGCGCCAGATAATCAGAAAGTGTCAATTTTGTTCTCGTTGACTCTTTGAATGGAAACAAAACTTTATTTGCACGTCTTTTATGCGATAATCCAGTTTTGCTGATAAAGTCAATTCGCATTTTTTGATGGAAACATAGCTAATGTTAAATTACATTTTACAAAATTCAGTATAAAATTTATAAATGAGCTATATGAATAATTTAGGCAGGTTTTGGCATTGGTCAGAGCCCCCTAATTTTCTGAGACCCTGAGCGGTTGCTTACCTCGCTTTTTGGTTAAGTCCACCCCTGAGCGTGAAAGCCGTCCATAAGGAGGTAAGGGGTCAGCTGGTAAGTGCGAAAAGGAACGTCATCATACCGCCCCATAGCATTCAATTTAAAGACTAAATGCAGCCATACGTACCTCTGGCTACATAATACACAATCTCCAGAAATGTATATAGGGATAAATTTTCACAATGAGCCTATGCTGTTAAAAACAGTACTATTTGGAAACATTATTACACTATAAAGATATGTTTTATCTATATTAATACAGTATATTTATCCTTATGACTGCATTTTTAAAAATACAAATGATGAAAATAGCCCTACTCTCCCCTTTGCTCAACTGAATGCATTCTTAAATGCATGAATGTAAAATGAATCTATATTAATCCATACAATGTTTCTTCTAAAAATAATATTTCTAGTTACTTATCATTAGGCCCACACGGAATCTGCGAGCGCAGAATTCCACAGATTTTTCACAGATTTCTGCAGATTTTTAGTCCATCATTATTTCTGTTTATTTACTTGAGTAAATATGTGTAAATCTATATCTATTCAGTTTTTAAATTAATCACAGTAATATTATTGACTAGTATAAAAATGTTAATCTGATTTATGTACAATGCACTTTGTGCAGTAATAATTTCTGTCTTTTAGTAGATATATTATATGAGAGACTTGCTTTGTTTACCAAATAAAGTGGATCTAATTGGATTGCCATTTTAAACATGAAATAAAAGTCAAAAAGACATTTTTTTTTATTTCACATATTAAGGTTTTAGTTATGAAACTCCCAAAATAATTCCATAGAAATCCGCAGATTTTTACCAAAATTCTCAGCAGAAATAGCAAAAAACGTCCACAGATTCCGTCTGGCCCTACTTATCATGTACAATTTAATATTTCTATCAAAATATTTTCCCTCCCTTTTTTGTAGTTTTGTATTTGATTGACATGAATGCATGAGCACTGGCTCTCTGAAGCATGATTCACCTGTTGCTATTATAACTGTTATTATATAAAAGCAGTGACTTATACTGTAAGTTAAGCTCTGGCCACAAACGATGTTTACATTTACTATAAAGTGCTCTCAAAGTAAAGTGCTCTACAAATAATTCATGCAAAAGTAAATAATGAAAGAGAGTTTAAGAAAGAAAATATGAAAAGAGTTCCAGAGTTCAGAAAAGAAAAGTCTGATGTGGACGGGGTCTCTTATTCTGCTAGGATTGAGGGCGGTGCACAAAATTCTGATTCTGATTGGCTGGCATCTACATCGTCCTTGTTGTCATATTTAACATCAGGGCTGCAACCGAATCTGTCAGAGTTCTTCAGGATGCCTTTCAGTTTAAATGTCGAAGAATGAACAGGGATTTCTGGAGACTGAAAGGGAGGTGGGGTCGGTGGTGGGGTACAGTCCAGTTCCAGACATGGAGGAGAAAGAAAAGAGCGTGGTGGGACAAGAGATGGAGGGGATGGAGGTGGGCTCTCTGGAAAGTCTGATATGAATTCCAACATAATCTCGCAAGGCTCCACTGTCATGTAATTTGAGATGCTGGAGCTGAACTTCCTCACAACCGGTGGAGTCGGTCGCTGAGCTGTGGGTGGAGGAGGAGTCTCACCATCGCCCCCTGTTATGATAATACACGGCGGGCTGTCCTTGCCAACAGAAATTGTACTATACGAAAGCATGATGGTGCCCAGCAGTGGGTCGTCAGGATCCAAAGATGCGTAAGAGTCACGACTTTGCCTGGAGGTTCGATCAGCCAAAGCTTGCTGCTCAAACTGTCTGGCCTGTTCTCTGACTGATAGTTTTGTTTCAGTACTACGACCACTTTGATCTGCATCAAGCTCCTCCCTGCTGTCTGTAAGCTCCGCCTTTAGCTGTTGCTCCTCCCACTGGGCGGGGTCCCAGAGAGCTTGTCTGCGCAGAGTACTGTAAAATCCTTGTCCTCGAATTCTGGATGGCAGTGACCATGAGGTGAATTGACCGCAGGGGCTTGTTGGAGAAGGTGCGTCACTGTACAAAAAACCGCTAACCCTTCGGACCTCAAAGTTGGGTTCTGGACTACTAAATGGGCCGTCCTGGAAAATGGGATTTTGAGTAGTGAGCGGCTGTTCATCTGAGAGGAAGGTGATGGTGCTTTCTGATTTGGGAAGCTTGTTGCGCATTTTCCCGTTTCCAGCACACTGTTTGTGAGCAGCAATGGCACGCGAGGCAAAGTTTCGTATGACGCTCTGTCGGTCCGCCTCTTCAATTACAGACCTTCTTCGTCTTCTGCAGATCACGAGAGAAAACCAAAAGGAGAGAAGAATGAAGCAAGTGTGTGGAAAGAGATGGGAAGGAGTTGAGGGAAGAGAACAGCCATGGGAGCATAGCATGCTAATGAGCCACTACTCAAAACAAATCCTTCACTTTAATGGACTTTGTAAGAGCTAAGCCTAACTTATTTGCTCACAATATTAGACTTTGTACAAACTGAAGAACATACTTGATGGTTGATAATTTTGCTAATACTTCAGGAGACTTTATTCTGCATTTAATTTAGTGCATTTTCAACATCCTACTGGGGAAGTGCAATACCAACATGAGTTAAAGTTCTTATATGGATAACACTTTAATTTAGGTCACAATTTATTAACTATTAACTACTGCCTTATTATCTGCCTATTATTAAGATATTAACTGATCTTTAGTAGTTATAAAGTATGATTTTCCAAAGTATGATTGCATCCCAAATCCTACCCAAAATCTAAACCTAACTACTACAGTCTTGGACATGTAAACCATAAGTAACAACATTGGCTTTGATGCATTGTTAGATTTTCATTTTTTTCTCCCTAATTTACTGTTGGTGGCTGTTTTGGCCGCATTGACATCCATCATAACCACATTTGATGGTGCATGAATACACAGTATTTGTTTTTATTTACTTCATGTAGTTCTGAGAGCTGAGATGCATATTTTGATTCTCTCAGACACACAAAAGTGCGTAAAAGGTCACTGTACACTCTCACACACTCACATACACATACACACACTTTAATTTGCTGTTACACTCTATATAAAATTCAGAAACTGAAAAACAGAAAGCTTTTTTTTGCACAGGCTTATCTAAAGGGTTAATGATGCCAACTGATGACCAACAGTAAAAATTACAAATTTTACCTCTTCCGAACAGGGAAAACCACCAACAATAAAAAATGCATGATTTTATGGTGTCATGGTTTTGTAATCAAATAGGTGATGATATAATGGAAGTCAATTGGGCAAAAACAGCCCCAAAAGTAAATTAGGGAGGAAAAATGTAAATCAATCAAACACAATGCATCAAAGGCAATGTTATTTCACATGTCCAAGACTTTGATAAAAGGTAAACAAAAAAAAAACAAAAAAAAAATTCAGTCCAAAATTACTTTTTTTTTGTTTTTTTTTCCACCAAATTAGTGACATCATTCATGAATTTGGCAAAAAAAAAAA
>CAIGQZ010032474.1:46350-57929 GCA_903798205.1 Danio tinwini
TCACAATCATGTTGTTCTAATCTCCTGAGACCTTCATTCATCTTCAGGACACAAATGAAGATATTTTAGATGAACTCAGAGAGCTCGCTGACCTTCCACAGGATTGTGAGATATTCAAAGTCCATAGAAAAACCAAAGAACCAAAACACATTGTCAAAACACTCCATGTGACTTCAGTGGTTCAACTGTACTCATACAAAGCTCCAATAAGACTTTTGTGTGGCAAAATGTTTTACTCCAGACCATTGCTACCTTTGGCAAGTCAGATCGGAATTTGTGTTCCAAAGATGAATGAAGGTCTCAGAGGATTGGGATGACATGAGTGTGAGTAATTAATAACAACATTTTAATGTTTTGGCTGAACTAATCTAATAACTTTGCATGTAAAGCATATTCTTTGTTGCTGGTTTATTTGGTATTGGGTGAGAACAGCTGTGATTTAAAAATAATAAATAAATATATAAATAATTAAATAATTACATTGAAATGAAATAATCATTCAATTAATCTAAATCGAAGTAAAGTGTTCAATTAATTGAGATTTTGATTTTAGGCCATTTCGCCCAGCCCTAAAACGTCCCATTTTACCCTACCTGTAAAACAAAGGCAGGAACTGTCATGCTGTCTCTCAATACATTAACAGCAGAGCCTCAGAAAATGTGAGAGGAATAATAAAGGATATTAAAGAGGAATCCATCCAATATTTTATTTTATGGAACACACCATAATACGATGAACACAGGCATTCCCGGTGTGCTCAAAATCAAAATTGTGTCTCCAGCTATGAAGCGCAAATATCATCTACTAGCACTCATAAACCAGTCTGAAATCCCTATCTGTTCACATAATCTTTGTTCAAACATCAATCAAGACGATCTGTGACAACAGCCAGTCTCAAAGTGAAGGACAGGAAGTCTATTTGTTTGCTTTGAGGACAGAATCACGAGGAAGCACAACAGCCGGAAAGAGAAGGCTTTATCAACTAAACTACTAACGGTTTTATCCACTACAGAGCCACACACACACACATACACACATACAAATCTGTGCATTTCTGGTCATCGTCAAATAATAGTTGTCCTTTTGAAGCACAAATAGTTTTAACATATTCCTTGAAATGCAGATGAAATGGTAAGGAAAATCCGCTAGCAGCTGCACAGGGACTAGAATCTACAATCTGAACCGTGAGGGATTTTAAAACACACTGTTAGCAGAATGTAAGAAGACGACTGCGGGGAAATACAGCATATTTTATGTTACTCACTGTAGTCCAAGCCTGGAAAATACAAAGAGAAGATGAGAATGACTGAAACATGAAAAGAAAAATACATGTAGACAGGAAAGTGATGACAGTTGAACACAGAAAAGCCCTGTTCACATTTGGGATTAACATGCATTTTCGGTGTACAAATCAGAAACATTACTACATTAAAAGCACACTCAACATGTTTCACATAGGTGTAAATGCTAAGTTTTTTTATTGTATTTACATACAGTACAGTACAACTAATATGTACTGTATAAAGTGATTTTTGTGGAAAAGCCCTGGAAGTTCACAAATAAATGCAATCCAGCTAAATATTCTCTGAAATTGAAATGCATGTTAATATCAGATGTAAAGAGGAATGAGATGTAAAAATGAGCAAGTTAAATACAGAGAAAGTGCAACAACTCATCCATTCAACCATTCATTAGCCATGTAAATGGAATTTTATTATGATTTGGTAAATAAGTTAATATTTTAGTGGATTGGCAAAGTAAAGAAAATACTGGTAACATTTCACCTCAAAATTAATAACAATAATAAATAAAATGTCTGTATGTTTTAAACCAATAAGAAAAATGCTACTTGAAATTAATGAAAAATATTAATTAAATATATAGGAATAAAGTATTATAAGGGAAAAATATTTCTCATATTCAAATTAAAACTGCAATAATCAATGAATCTAAATGCATTTTCAGGATTTCTGCAGGTTTTATCAAGTCAAATTTAAGACTTTTTAAGACCCTTTTAAGACCATCAAGAATTAAATTTTAGACTTATACAGGGTTAAACATTAAGTTTTTCTAATGGCCCAGTATGATCAGGAAGATTTGTGTAATTGTTTTTAGTTTTCTTTTCTTGATTAGAGAGTTGAATTTGGGGGGTTTACTGTAAACATGTTTAATGGCTGTTGTGAATTGTATCGCCTTCCAATAAAAAACTTGAATATAAAGAAAAATAAGGTGTTATTAAGATGTATTGTATTGGATTGATGTTGGCCCGATTGAGTAGCTTTACAAATTTTAATTGCGAAATTAAAACCTGTTTTAAATGATTTTAGACCTAAAACACAATGTTTCAGTGAATTTGAGACTTTTTAAGGCCTAAAATTTAGTTTTTGAAATTTAAGACAGTTTTAAATTTTTTTTAAGACCCAACGGACACCCTGATTTTAGAAAACAATAACTAATAATTGTAATAAAACACATCAAAATGACTATAGTATCAACATTTTTAAAATTAAATTTGAATAAACAACATTACAAGCTAAAAACAATTTGTGACTGTGCGTTCACACCAAAATCGATGAGCGACAAGGAGTGGTGAGGCATGTCTTCGCTGGTGTGGGCGTCAAGGAGAATTGAAATCAAGTCAACTTTATGGTAATGAGCAATGACGTGGTTCAGCGGCAAACAATCAGAATGTAAAAGTCCACCGCTTTAGAGGATTCCAGAGAACACAGTGTTGTGCTTGTTCTCTTAATCAGAATCAGAATCAGAATCAGAAATGAGTTATGGGTGTTAATGAGTTATGAGTAAACTCTTAATGAGTTATGGGTGTGTTTTGAGCATAACATGCATTAAAACAATCAGACACTCATCTCTCATTCCCTTTAAGAGTCAGTTGCGTCGCACCATATCGCAATTGGTATTTACATGGCAGACTTTGTAAGTGGAAAAACTGAATGCTTCACTAGTGAGAAAACAGTTAAACAGAGCATCTGCAGTGCGAGGATAAAGAACGAGCCTCCTCCTTTCAGCCTCTTTACTTTCTCTTTCTTTTTCTCTTCACTTTTACTCTTTACTTTACTCCTTTACTTTCGTGGATAAGGAAACGCTGTTGTATCAAACTCAAGACATCCATTAGTCTACATATATAATTTTGTTTGTTAGGAGCAAAAATTTGTTTCAAAACTATTTCTAAATTCAGTTCTAATTCACAGCAAACGAATAAATGAACATTTATATATAAATTAATATTATATATATATATATATATAATGTTTTATTAAAACACAACTCCTATGCCCATATGGTCCAAAACAGCTGGACAAATCTAAACTTGTTTTTATTAAAACAAATATAAATCTGCTCATAATAAATAATAATACTAATAATAGTAACATTATACTAATGCAAATTGTCATGAATAAAGTGAAAAAAGCCCCAAGATGAAGGCATGTAGGCAGTGGTATTTATATTTATGTAGAAAATAATAATGTTTGTAATATTTTAATCCTTTAATCCTTTTTATTTGTAAAGATATTTGTGTATTGCTGTACATCCTGCATGTTTTAAGCAATGTGTAAGCGAGGCGCACAACTAATGCACTGTGACCTGGACTTTAGACCTGCTTTCAGCTGGTTAACTGCTCAGTCTATTTCAGTTCCTCAAAATAGCAACGCACCAACAATGCACATTAACACTCTTTTATAGACCAGCACACCCATGAGTCCACAAAGAGGTGCAAATGGATTTGCTACTTAACGTGGCACAAAATGGCAAAATTAGGGTTGTGCTGGTCTGAAAATAGCAACACATCAAGCCAACCACATCTTGTGCTTTATTGTGCCAGGTGTATGATAGGGCCCCAGGAGTTTGATTACTGAGGTCACTGGATTTCCAATTATTTAAGATATTTTCTTACAGGGACATACATTAAAAAAGTTACTAGCGAGTTTATGTGCATTATTGTATATATATATATTTACATATTTTTTTAATATTTGTATTATTATTATTATTATTATTATATATATTTTTTTAAAGCTGGAATCTCATGGCAACTATATTGACAGTACAAAACAGTATTGCTGCTTCAGAATATGTCAGACATATGAGCGCATATTAAATAAGTGGAGTAAACCACACACGTAACAACTTGACGTTCCATAGTTAAATTAATATGATGATAAGTGTGCAACATTTTCACACTAGAAAGCATGTTTTTATGCGGGGATTGTAACTAATTTGCTGATATGCTGCAACAGCCCCTTTTAATACGAGATCAATGTAGCGAATTTTGACGCTCTCGCCGGTGGAGACAGCACTGTCGCCAGAGCAAACTTTGACCCTCTCGCCACTTTAGTTGTGAACGCAGAGTAAAACCTTCACAAAAGTCACAAAATATGATTATTACATATTACATAATTCAAACAAAAAATCTGTCTAAAGGTCAAATAAAGAAACAATGAGTAATAAAATTGGTAAATGTTAAAATACAGTAATTTGTTACTGTTAAAATACAGTATATGTACTAGATGGCCTCATAAATATATACACCTGTGTGTTTATTACTTATTCATTTTTCTTTTAAAGGAGAAATGCAAATTTCAAAACAAACATCATTCAATCAGTGAGTCTGTCTTTCTCTCTAAGAGTTAAAGAGAGATTTAAAGACTATTTTGCAAGTCTGCTGACAAGCTACTACTTTTTTATTCATAGCCAACAAAAGAACAAACACTTTGGCCAAACGCACAAGCAAACAAAACCCGCCCTGATGTTACTTTCTGTTGATGGTATTAAACTGCTGTTCAGGCCCACAGCCCAGCAATCTCTGCATCTACACTAATAGATTCAATACAAAACCCCGTCTTTTCCCCTGTCTATTTGTGTTAGCAACTGCATTTGTTTTGATTGCATTAAATCAAAAGCACTTTAAAAGGCTTTACCTGAGGGACGCAGATGCTGTGCTGCGGCCATAATCTTTTAATCTATTAACATTTCATTCCACTCACAACAGCCTTTAGCTTGGCAATGGACTCCTGCTGCACTAAACACATGTGTCCAGTGAGCACATCTCCAATCATTGATGTTATATTAAAGCCAAAAGCACAGCTAATTTAATAAAATAACAAAAAGTGCCTTCAGGATGTCAAAAAAAAGAAATGCCACTTTGGAGAATTATACGAAAACACAAATTTATATTAAAATTAAGGGGAATCTATAAAGGGATAGTTCACCTTAATTAAAGCGTTAGTGAAGCCAGAAAAAAGTAAGTAGATTGTTTTGAGGTGGTACGGTGGATCAGTGGTTAGCACTGTCGCCTCACAGCAAGAAGGTTGCTGGTTCGAGTACTGGCTGGGCCAGAAGGCATTTCTATGTGGAGCATGTTCTCCCCGTGTTCGTGTGAGTCTCTTTCGCATGTTCCGGTTTCCCCCACAGTCCAAACACATGCGCTTTAGGTGAATGGAATAAACTAAATTGGCCATAGTGTGTGAATGCGAGAATGTATGGGTGTTGCAGTACTGGGGATGTAGCAGGAAGGGAATCGGCTGTGTAAAACATATACTGGAATAGTTAGCGGTTCATTCCGCTGTGGTGACTCCTGATAAATAAAAGGACTAAGCCGAAGGAAAATGAATCAATGAATGTAGATTTTATTTTATTAAGCAGAACATTAAAGGGCAAATGACATGGGCTTTTTAATTGTTTTTAATTATTAAATTATTTAATTTAAATTAATATTAAGATAATGATGCTGCAAATAAACATTCAGTTTCTTGCACACTGTAATAAATCTTTCTTTTTTTTTTTGAAGCAAATGAACTTAAGTTAAACTGACTAATAGTTTGTCAAACTTTATATAGCTTCAAGAGTTCACACTTAGCTGATGATTGATTACAAAGCAAGTTTTCGCATGCTGTCCCGGGAGAGAGCCCTGAGCTCGTAAGTCCTTGAGCCCTGGGCTCCTTCCCGTTTGCAGGGCGTGAGGGAAGCTCTGAGCTCAGGTAGATCTCGAGACTCCCCCCTTTTTGATAAGAGTTGATGACAGAAAAAAATTGATATGAAGAGATATGCAGATGGATACAAGTTTGACTAGTGCTAAATTTTAATTGATCAATTAACTTGTAGTGCATGTTTTTGGAATGTGGTATGAAACCGGAGAACCCATGTGCGCACGGGAAGAACGAGCTTTGCACAGAAACGACAGCCAGTCTGTTAAAGGACTAGAACCGGTGACGTTCTTGCTGTGAGGTAACAGTGCTAATCACCGGGCCACCGTGCCGCCCTATGAAAGGAAAGGTGGAGGAGTAGTGGTGGAAGGGGGTATTCTTTAAATCGAAGATGACTGTAGTAAAAAACCCTGACTCTTTATAGTGGGTTAGGAATCGTTTGATTGGTTGGTCATACATAGTTAATGCATCACCAGCCGTGTTCAATCATAATCACGTGATCCTCTCGAAATTAGTTTATAAATAAACTTCACTTAAAAAATTGTTGAAACCTGATTAATGTATTAAATCAAGTTTAAGTAACACAATAATAAAAACTTTTGTTGTTGACTTTTTGTCATATTATATTTTTACAGTGCATCTATTGTGTAATTTGCTTCTCAATGCATCGTCAAAAGCCAGTGGAATTAATTTTAACCCAGGCTCATTATTGATATGTACCCCTGTATACATTTCTGGAGAACGCGAAACACATCCCAAGAGGTATGTTTTTTTGCAGTTTTTGTTTTCGCGAATCCACCAGAGATCGCTGTGTGCGGTTTTTCAGATATCAAATTTCACTTGCGAGTGCAATTTGTGTCTGCTGTTCTCACATAAACCCACCAGAGGCCACTGTCGACTGACTGAATGACTGACTGATCAGTTCCCCAACCCACCCCTATCCCTAAACCCAATCTATAGCGTTTTCATAAGCACCGATTGACTTGATCACCCCCTTCCCTAAACCCAACCGACAGTGTTTTCAAAAGCAATTCATAAAAAAGGCCCTCACGGCCGTCAGATTTTTACCACATTTTCAGATCTTACAATGTTATCACCCTGTTATTTGCTTGTTTATTTTATTTTTTGTTTTACCTTGTCGTCGTGGTCAACCCCTCTCTGAGTCTCAAGTCCACCGACGTATGCGGCGAGCTAATGGGCAAACTGGTAACAGTGGAAAAGCTGTTCACACGGAGGTAAACGTTCAGCTGGTAAGCGCGGAAAGAAACAGAAGCCGCCGGCGCCGTCTTACCACCCCATAGCGTTGATTTTAAGACGAAATGCAACCACACATAGCTCTGGCTACATAATTTACGATCTCCAGAAATGTATACGGGGTACGTTTTCATAATGATCCTGTGTTGATTCATTTAGTCTGAATATGTTTTTTTTTTATTTTTTTTTTGCATATTATGAATCCAAAAGCTTTCAGTTTCAGCAAAAAAAAAAAAAATCTTCTTTAATGTCCTACTCAAGAAAAAAAAAATCTTTTTGGATTGTCTGAGATGCATAAATCAACAGAATATTATTCATTTTAAGGTGAAGTATCACTTTATTATTCTGTCATTTTTTAAATGCCCTTGTCATTCCAAACCTGTATGACTGACTTCTTTCAATGAAGCATGAAGAATATTCAGCAGAGTGTATACAATGGAAATGTTTTTATTATAAATATGTAATGATTGTGTGGGATAATCATTCAAACAATTTTTTATATTAATAGGATTCATACCGATGCTATAACTGCATAAATGAACTGAATACTGTTGAGATTTACAAATTTGGTGCAAAACCAATTACTACATCTAATAATAATGCAATTCCATTCAAAATGATGCTTTAGGTGTGTGATCTGAGTGAGAACTTCCACACTTCTGTGTTATACTTTAAAAAACTTTACTGCACTTTATATTTGTTTTGAATATTAAGCAAATACTTCCATATACTGTAGCAATATATATTTTTGATAGTTTGATTTAGTTTAAGGCACCCACATGTTTGAGCTTTGTGACTTGTTTTGCATACACAGGCAGCTCCAGAAAATACAAGAGAAAAAGAAAACATCAAAAGGCAGCCTAAAACCTCTTTAAGAACTAACCAACGATGAATTTGAAACTGTAATTCATGACCTTTTTCTTAACTGGTAGGTTGTGGTTCATAAGATGGTTTGTTTAGAGTGTTTATGTGGTACAAAACTTATTTGGAAAAACATGCATGAAATCCTGACTCAATTTAAGCAAATAGTACAAAAAAAATCTGCAGTCAGATAAAATGTTGTCTGGCTTTATGTCAGTGTCATTTTTCCTATATTATTTTCATAAACTATTATTAAATAAAACTCTCTCACCTCAAAAAACTAACTTCCTAACCTGTCAGTTCACACTCTTCTACTGTATGCACAAAAGTGGTGGCATTTGCCTGACATTAGACTTCAGAGTTACGATGTTGATTAGTAAGTACCATCAGGGGTGTAGATTTAGCATGGACAAAGGGGACGCGACCCCACCAATATCCACCGACCAAGATTCATTAAAAGGAGGGGTAGTATAATGTTATTTCATGCATAAAGTGCTATTCACCATGTAAAAGATTTGGACTCTTGTGCTCAAGCATGGGTCAAGTTTTAAAAAATTATCGTGATGTAATACAAGTGTTTTTTTTTCTTTTCCAAATATTGTACCTCCAGGACATATTTAGTTTAGCAAAAATGACTGTTGGTTATGTAACTATTGGCAGAAATAATTTTATGTGTGCTTCTTGCTGAATATCACGCATGTGACTGGTGCGTGAGCGCAAATATCACCCCACAACAACGCTTGGCTGAGAATGAGAAAGCTGATCTTGTTCAGCCATAGTTTATTCAACTCATTCACTTTTAAGTTTTAAATACTTCAGCTGAACCCTTTTTGTGAGTTATTTAAATGCATCACATTTATATTTAAATGATGATGTGTCTGGTTTATGACATTACATGCGACAGCCCCATGTGCTGCAGAGGAGAGTAGAGCTGCTGTTTGTTTGTTTTTTACAGTGATATCACAGGATGGGGTCAGTCACTAATTGTAAGCTGGCACACTTGTGCACTGTTGACTCAGTAGATCTACCCACAGTGCACCTGCATGCCCACTCATTTTATTCAGAAAAGCATCTTAAAGCTATAACTTTGGCTGCATCTTAATCAGCACTCTAGCTCTCGAGGTCCTTCCTCAGCAGTTTGTGTGCACAAATTCGGACAAGCTTGGTTCACTAAACATTGGGACACACTGACTGTGACATGAGAACATTCTCATTGTGCATCATCAAAACTGAAGTTTATAAACAACAGCAGAACTAAATGCTTATATATATATATATATATATATATACAAATTTTACTTCGTTTTTAAAAGCACATTGTAGATAAATAATTTGATTGTTTTGTATACCTGCAACATTTTACCCATTAAACAGTTAAAATGTTTGCTAAATGTTACCTAGAGCCATCTAGGTATGGTCGTTCATGTTAAAAAATTAATAAACAACAGATTTTTTTGAAAAACATCTCTTGTTTGTCATTACGTTTAATGTGTTGGGTCTTGTGAATCATATTTCATGATTTTGAACTTCTATTAAGGGTGCATAATGCGTATCGATGCACCTTGATTTTTACAGAGCATTGTAGAATTTTTCAGTGTGCAAACGTTATGTCATATACAGTACAGATACATTTAAATAGGCTACTATAAGTTAAAACCATTTTACATATTCTACACTCTTCAGAAATAAAGGTACGCGAGCTGTCACTGGGGTGGTACCTTTTTAAAAGGTACAAATTTGTACCTAAAAGGTCCATATTATTACCTCAAGGGTACATATTGGTACCTAAAAAGTACAAAAGTGTTCCTCTTAAAATTTGTAAGTACTAATATATACTTCTGAGGTACCAAGACCCTTCAAGTACAAATGTGTATCGTTTGAAAAGGTACCACCCCAGTGACAGTTCTTTTACCTTTTTTTCTGAGAGTGTATAGTTTTTGTTGTCAGAGATTTCCACCTGAAAATTATTTTGCTTTTGTTATGAGCTATGGCTGCATACGAAATGATATCATTGATTTTGGAGTGCACTACAAAGGGAGCGCAATTGTCAATCTTAAGTTTGCTAAACTGAACTGTAAAAAATAACTTTGAAAGCTAATTACACGTGAAAGAGATAAGCTTTTTATTTAATAATCATTCAAAATGGATGTTGAAACGTTCGAAAGGAATAGGGCATAAGGGGGGTAACTGGGAATAGAACACAACCTGGAACTCTGCTTATAACTACAGCTCTCAACCACACACATTTGTGACGCAGTTTGCGAATGTTCATTGGAATGATGGATTCTGAAACGGCAAATCGCTGAACTATAATTGTAAAGAAGGAACTTGCGACCTTAGTCGGCTAACAATGGTTTTCGGGAAACCCACCCCTGATCAAGTGCACTGTCTACTGAACATTGGTACTGATTAAGTGGCACCCTTCATCTTAAAATAATTAATTCAAAAACTAAAGGTGGATGCAGTACTGCTCTAAACATGTCATTGTGTTTTGCATTTATCAAAAATTGTAGGAAATGTTTTAGGGATTTTTTAGTCACAGCTTAATTACCAGGGATGGGCAGTATTTATGATACAAGTATTTCAAATATGTATTTCAAATACAAAATAGTATTTTGTATTTGATAGGGTTTATGATATGGGTTAATATTTTCTATCAAAATACTTTAGTGTCTTGTATTTTTGTATTTTTAAAATACTGTAAAATAATTTGTAAGAAGTCTACATTATGACATCATAAAAATTTGGCCTTTGATTGGTGCTTTCTCAGTTATTTGCATAGGATTGAGATCAGAACAGAAAATTTATTAATATTGAAGAAGGTGGCCAATGCTTGGAGCATGGATGGAAATATGCAACATACATAAAGAAAATAACAGACAAATGACAGGGGAAGGTTTAGGAGCACAAGTCCACAATCATTGAAAATAGTATATTGCACAATGCTAGGACTAGTAATATATAATGGCAGGATATAGTGTACAATGCATCAGCATCTTTGGTTAAGAAATGAGATGAAATAAAATATCAGTCCAAAAAACAGGATGAGGAGCCTTCAGCACATAATCATTCTCAGTCTCAGTGCTGCAGCTGGAAATGCAGAGGAAGTTCAGAAATATAAAACAGCTGAAGATGGTGTACTTGTGTTCACTAAGAGACTAAACTGAGACTCTTTCAGTTAAAGAAGAATTTAAAAACTCTCGAGAGAATGAGAAAACTGCACAAATAATAGTAGTTTTAAATGGATTGCTGATGTAGATCCCAAGAAAATAAGACATTAACTACATTAACCAGGCTGACAACATAGTGTCAATTTATTAGAACTTCTATGTTAAGCTGCTTTGACACAATCTACATTGTAAAATCGCTATAGAAATAAAATTAAAGATGAATTAAAATAAGTACAATGGTGATTCCTACATGGAAGTCAGTTTAACAGTAAGCGGAGTGATTGAATAGGCCTATTGATGGAAGGTTTCAGAAGAAATGTCAAACTCCCTTGTTTTTTACTATACTAGTAAA
>CAIGQZ010032474.1:104631-120674 GCA_903798205.1 Danio tinwini
AAAAAAGTTTGTTAAAGTTTATGTGAAATCAAACAATGTTTATTGCATGTTATTATTATACGGCTGTCTTAAATACTCCCTTCTGATTGGTCAGAACATTCCAAGGTATGCTATCCTGATATAACAACGGCTAAATAACACAGGCTCATCTGGTAACTTCAAATCACCTTGATCATCAGTGAATACTGTACGTTCACATCCATATACTCACACACACATTGATTTGTATCTGCTGGTCTGGCATGCCACTGTTTTTGACTTTTTGGTGCCGTCTTGTGAATGAATAATACGTAGGTTAGTTTGCTCCATTGAGCTGGTTTCATTTGTGTCCGTTTTGTATTTTGATTGTTTGACACCATCTTGGGACTAAATAAGGGGCTGATCACTTATCACTGGACGCAGGAGTTTGTTATTTTCAATAACAGGCAGGAGACGTGCGTGTGCATATTGGGAGTGACGTGCACAAAGTGCACAAGCAACACAATGCGCTCGATTTTTCCAGGCACACCTAGTTGAAAACATTTCAACTTTACAAAATGCCGCAATAACATTGTGAGTCATGTGACAAGAATTGACTAATCAGCTACATACTTTGTATGGATTATACACATTTCGTTAGATTAATTACTTCAGAACACCCAAACACTGCAGTGCTTTTTAATTTTCTTGATAATTAAAACTTGTATCAGAGCTGAAGCAATTTTTTGTTTGTAATCCTTTCAAAAAAATGGTTGATGGTATCCTAGTCAATGACAAAAAAGTGCGAGCATATTCCACATGCTTTTAGATGGAATATGTGGACAGCCCCCAAATGCGCAGGTTAGTGTTTACTCCATTCAGCTCCACTCATCAGTTTTTGTTTCTATCAGCTTTGAGTTTAATTAAAGAGTAAAAAACTGCTATGGCTCTGAACAATGTCTTGTCTAATTTATATGGTTTGTGCCAAATAGCCAATAAGCAGGATAAATTGCATTCATCAAGGTTGTTTTTTTGCAGAAAACACCCTCTGCTTCATGTCAGGTTGCCGATAAGCCTGTCAAGTTATATTCTGTGATAACAACCTCCTACATGTACTTTATCCCTAACAATTTTTTTTGGTAATGTTTAAGCAAATCTCAACCATTTGCTTGTGTTTGGATTAGCAGTTTTTCTGCATGAAAAGAAAGTGCCCTACTCAATATTCTGTTTCAGTTGTAAGTACATCAACATACTGAAATAAAAGTCTCAACAACTTCCGGTTTACAGAGACTTTAAATAGCATTTTAATGGATTTACAGACAAGTTTAAATTAATTTGTAGATAACACAATGTTAACATTTTAACTTCATTCAATTGTGTAAATAATGTAATAAATGGTATAAATAATGTAATTTGGTGTTTTAAATGTCAAAATCTGAAAACATTTGTTATTCTGACCTAATGCTTAACTTTAGAAGTTTATAAAAAATAATAATAGTGTAAATAATGTAATATCTGGTGTAAATAATGTACAGTGGCCCCTTGTTAATTGTGGGACTATGTTATAAAAATAACCCGCAGTAGGTGAAATCCGCAAAGTAGTCCGCTTTATTTTTTTACAATTTTTTTAAGGCTGTAAAACCCCTCTCTACACACTTTATACACTTTTCTCAGACAGGCATTAACATTTTCACACTTTTTTCTCTCATTTAAACACTCTTAAAGTTCAAACTTTTGTAGAAAAATAAGGCCAGTATTATATATTATTGAATAAAACCAAAGATCAAAACCTGTTGTCAGGTGCAAGCATTCATCGCTGTCAGTAAAAGGTTCATAAAGCTTTTTAGCTTATGTGTAGATAATGTTGGCATCCAGCGTATTGTTCTGGGGGCGGTGGAAAAAGATCGCCAACTGAAGAGTGGGGGGTGGGGGCAGGGTATATATATTGCGAACTAAAGGGCTGGGGTGCACTTCTGCTCATTTTGGAAGAGCACTTTAAATGCTCCCTGACTAAAAAGGGCATGTGCACTGCACAGGTTGAGCCCTATGTGTATACTTATCTGCTAAGCTGTAGCTGCGAACTGCAGACAGCCGCTGACTTACGGCACTGGTATGCGTACCCTGATATAAACCTATGTTTACAATACTAAAATGCATGACGCTGCATAGTGCATCGTGGCGCGTCGCATCAGGTGTGCGACCGCCTTTACAATGGTCTTGCAGCGGACAGTTACAACCCCTGTTGCATCCTTGTTAAAACCCACACTGCTAGCGATCAAGCTGAGCACATTCTGTACTGTAAGGAGACAGGGAGGAGATTGATTGACAATGATTTACAGCCAATTATCACACAGAACACAATGCGCTGTAAAATAATAATAATAATAAAAAGAAATAATGCATGTTAAATTGCACTAAAAACAAATCTGTGAGGCCGCGAAAGGTGAATCGCGTTATAGCGAGGGAGCACTGTAATCTGGTGTTTTAAAGCCTGTAATCTGAAAAAATTTGTTACTCTGACCCATGAAATTTTTTGTTAAAATACTCTAAATATCAATATTTGTATTTGAAACTTGGAATAAATGTTATAAGACCTTTATAGAATTAAACTAATTAACAGTTTACTCAAATTCTAAAGTAATAAGCCCAGTACATCCAGAGAAACTGATAATTTTTCAAATTAGCTGATTTTATTTTCAGTCAAATGTCTTTTGTATCTGTCGTTTACTTCACTGTAAAACCTCCTCTTATGAAACCTCTTGCATGAAAAACATGTGCTTGTGTGTAGTTCTTACTTTTGGAGGGGGCGCGCAGGTTGGCGAGGATGACGGTGAGGGAATCGGCCTGAACCCGGAGCACATAACTGGTCACATTCTCATAGTCCAGAGATTTATTTGTGTAGATGATCCCAGTGCTGTTATTGACTCTGAACACACCTGCAAACACAAACTGATCAGAGAACAGCTCACAGCACTTAGGACACTATACATTCAGTGTTCATTTTCACAAATCATCTATCTACACTATAACTCAACCAGGACAAAATTCTATGGATGCTTGGGTTACACACAATGCAATGGTGTCCTTGTTAAAGGATGTGAACTCAGAATTTGAAGGATATATACAAAGACAATAAATTCAAAAAAATGTGATATTAATAATATTACAAACTAATTATTGTATTTGTTATAGCAGTTATATATTGTAACTCTGATGATTTGAAGTGCTTCTTTTTTCTCACTTTTAACTAATATGAGTAAATGTAAAATGAAAATTCTGATGAAAAAAGTAACTGAGTAATTTTATATCCTTTAAGTATAAAATTTCAGCTTTTGACATCAAAAAGACATTTTGAGTAAGGACAATGTGTCAACGTGTGTAGGGTTGTAGTGTGTAGGGTTCATTTTGTTATGGTTTTTATGCTTTTTTATTATTTTTTTTTATGTGACATATTTCAACTTGTGGATAATAAAGTAATTCAAAACCAAAAACTGAAAAGTAAACTTTCAGCATTCTGAAACTGAATAGCAAGAAATAACTACAATTTCTCAAAACTAGGCATGGGACGATAACCGTTTTCAAGGTATACCATGTTTGGAAAAGTCAAGGTTTAAAAACCGACAACATTTTCTGTAATACTGTTCCTAAGGTATGTGTAAGTTTTTTTATTTACATTTTTATTTTATTTTTTCAGAACAACAGTAACTCCAGCAGAAAAAAAATATACAAAGATGCCGTTTTAAATGGTAAAGAAATCAGTGTTTTTGAAACAAATGAAAACAGCAGAAGTCAATTAATTTTTTTGAATTATTTAGCTTGACATCTCTACTGTTCCAAACTATTTCAAATCTTTCAAAAATAAAATATATTGTTTTCAAAGGGGAAAAAAGTTTTAGTTTTTTACCCAGACATTTAAACTGAATATATTTACAGTGAAACCGTGATATTTTTATCCAAGGTTATCATACCGCCAGAATCTTATACCCGCCCATGCCTACTCAAAACCTAAATGACAAACTCAGAATTCTGAATTGAGAGTTGGGTCACACTTTATTTTAAGGAAACATTCTTACTAATAATAAACCAACAATGAATTTGTCTTGATAAACTTCCAATTCTGCTTATTAATAATAGTCATTAAGGTAGTAGATAGCTTTTATTAAAATAGGGAGAACAGGATCATGCCGAATATGTACTGTTTAAACTACGTATTTCAAATAAGCTGAATCAACACAATTCTTGAGTGTTTCTGGGACAACTTAATTGTTTTATGTTCAATCCACTTAAATTTGTAAAAACAATTAAGTTAACCTAATCGATTTGTGTTTGGACAAGATGAATGAATTAAGTTTACTTATTAGTTTTTACAAAATTAAGTGGATTGAACATAAAACAACTAAGTTGTCCCAAAAAAAAAACACTCAAGAATTGTGTTGTTGCCACTCATTTTAAATATGTAGTTAGAACAAACCGCAAATATATAGATTTTTTTTTCTCACTAATACTCACTAATTAATAAAATCAAAGTGCTACCCTAAATTGTATTTTATAACTTGTAAATTATAACTCACAGTTTCAAGTCATATATTAACTCTTGCTATTAACATATATTAGCCTTCTTGGACAAAAAAAAAATGTCTGCAAAATTGTTGCAAAAATGTATGTGTTGAATTTAAACAAACAAATGAAATTTAGTAATGTTCAACTTCATTTTTTTGTTTAAATTCAACCCAAATAAATTATTTACAACCGCTTAACTTAAAAAAAATTGTAAATCATCTTTAAATCATTTTTTCAGTGTGTTAATTTCTTTTTTTATTTTCAAATATTTCCCAAATATTATTTATCACAGCAAGGCATTTTTATAATTTTATATATATAATATATAATATAAATATTTTTTGATTGTGGATAGAATAAAAGCAGTTTTTAATAAAAAAATATATACACATATATTTAAATTGATAATATAGAATATACTTTTAGCCCCTTAAGCAATATTTTTTTGACTGTCTACAGAACAAACCATCGTTATACAAAGACTTGCCTAATTACCCTAACTTGTCTAATTAACCTAGTTAAGCCTTTAAATGTCACTTTAAGCTGAATACTAGTATCTTGAAAAATGTCTAGTAATATATTATGTACTGTCATCATGGCAAAGATAAAAGAAAGCAGCTATTAGAAATGAGTTATTAAAACTATTATGTTCAGAAATGTTGAAAAAAATCTTTCCGTTAAACAGAAATTGGGGGGAAAAAATATACAGGGGGCTAATAATTCAGGAGGGCTAATAATTCGGACGTCAACTGTATATTTCAATGCAGAAACAGAATCGAGTGCAAACTGACCTCCATCATTTCCGCTCACTATGGAATAAACCACAGTGGTGTTGACGGCAACAGCCAGAATCAATCCCACAGGCGTCCCGACAGGAGCATTTTCACTCACCGGACTGAACCTGCACACCACAAACACCGGTTCAGCATTTCAACACCTGTCAGTCACAGCATTATTACTGCAACACCAACGTCAGTCATTCATGTTAAACACCATAGCAGTTCACAGACCCTCGACACCCCTACACAAGACCTGCACAACAAACACAACAACTCGGAGGTGACGAGAGTTTAATTACTGCATTCAGAAAAAGCATGTTTGCTTCATGACTGTTTAGAAAAATCCTTTTATAAAGCTTTTGTCTTCAACATGAGGTAACCTCTGAGGCCAGTGACTCTCAACTGAAGGGTCAAAGGCCTGTTCTGGTGAAAAAAGAACTAAACACACACACAAAAAGAAAAAAAAAGAAGCTACAATGACCAAAGAACAAAATTATCACCCATGAAGTAGTTTGCTTAGATATATAAATAGACTAGTAAAAGGAGCTACTTTTCACATCCTTTGTTAAATCCTGGACATGATGCAAATTCACTGTCATGTGTTAAAAGGTAAAGAATTTACAGTAAATGATGTTAACATGACAAATACATACAGTTAACAAACGAAAAACTATAAAAACAATGACAAACTGTCAAAACTATCACACATACAGTAGTTTGCTTAGATATGTAATTAAATCGACTATAAAAAGGAGCAACTTTTCACATCCATTGTAGGTGGAGAATTTAGATTAGATTTTAGATTAGATTAGATTCAACTTTATTGTCATCACACATGTACAAGTACAAGGAAACGAAATGCAGTTTAGGTCTAACCAGGAGTGCAATAGCAGCAAGTGCAGGATACAGGTATAAGTTATAAAGTGCAGTTATAGAAAAATTATGGCGATATTTACAAATGGATGTACTATGAACATTATATACAGGTTGTGTTAGCTATGAACAGAGATTTACAATAGATGGATAAATGTACAGGTTGCTATTAATAATCAGAAGTGTGCAGATAGATAAACATAATTACAAATGTATATGTACAGTGGGTGTGTACATAATTTACAAATGTACATGTGCAGTAGGTGTGTACAGTTCAAATAAATGAATCAGTGCAATGAATATGTGCAATTTTTAAATGTGCAAATGTTAAGTAGTGCAGTGATTATGATGAGTCTGAGTTATGAGGAGAGGAGAGTGGGGTGTATTAGGGGGGGCAAAAAGTCAGTGGGGAGCAGAGTTCAAGAGGGAGACAGCTCTGGGGAAGAAGCTGTTCTTTAGTCTGCTGGTTTTTGTCCGGGGGAGCCTGAAGCCCCTGCCAGAAGGCAGGAGAGAAAACAGTCTGTGAGCAGGGTGAGAGGGATCTTTAAGAATACTGCGTGCTCGGCGCAGACAGTGTTTCCTCTGGATGTCCTCTATGGCTGGCAGTGTGGTCCCTGTGATGCGTTGGGCAGTTTTCACCACCCGCTGCAGTGCCTTACGCTCCGCAACAGAGCAGCTTCCATACCAGACTGTGACACAGTTCGTCAGGATGCTTTCTATTGTGCAGCGGTAGAAGTTCACCAAGACACCTGATGACAGCTGGTTCTTCTTAAGTTGCCTTAAGAAAAATAGGCGCTGGTGAGCCTTCTTGACCAGGCTGGAGGTGTTGGTGGTCCAGGAAAGGTCCTTGGAGATGTGGGTCCCCAGGAACTTGAAGGATGATACAGGCTCGACGGCCATCTCATTGATGTAGATGGGATCATGTGAGCCTGTTCGTCCCTTCCTGAAGTCCACAATGAGCTCCTTGGTCTTGTCTGTGTTAAGGAGCAGATTATTGTTGGTGCACCACGTGGCCAGATGCTGTATCTCCTCCCTGTAGGCAGTCTCATCATTGTTGCTGATTAGACCAATCACTGTGGTGTCATGTGCAAATTTGATGATGGCGTTGGATCTGTTCACAGGCCTACAGTCGATGGTGAAAAGGGAGTAGAGGAAAGGGCTCAGCACACAGCCCTGTGGTACACCAGTGTTGAGTGTGACGGTGGTGGAGCAAATGTGGTCTGATCTAACATTCTGAGGTCTGTTAGTCAGAAAGTCCATAACCCAGTTACAGAGAGACGTGTCTATATCCAGGTCTCTAAGTTTGATCATTAACTTAGAGGGTATGACAGTGTTGAATGCTGAGCTGAAGTCAACAAACAGCATTCGTGCGTATGTGTTTTTATTGTCCAGGTGTGTGAGTACAGAGTGCAGTGCTATGGAGACTGCATCTTCTGTGCTCCTGTTGCCACGGTAGGCAAACTGATGTGGGTCCAGTGTGGATGGCAGAGAGTCTTTCAGATGTGCCAGGACCAACCGCTCGAAGCACTTCATGATGATGGGTGTGAGTGCTACCGGGCGGTAGTCATTCAGGCATGTTGGGCTGGAGTGTTTTGGCACTGGCACAATAGAGGTGGTTTTAAAGCATGTTGGCACAGCTGCTAGGTTAAGGGACAGGTTGAAAATGTCTGTGAATACCCCAGCGAGCTGTTCTGCACATGCTTTGAGGACACGCCCAGGAATACCGTCTGGTCCAGCAGCCTTACGCACATTGATCCGACTCAGTGCGGTGTAGACTTCTGAGGAGGTGAGTGTAATGGGTGAGTGGTCGGTTGAGGAAGTGATCCTGATGTAGGGTTCATTATTGTCTCTTTCAAAGCGGGCATAAAAGTCATTAAGCTCGTTCAGGAAGGAGACATTTGTGGCTGTGGGTGTGGAATGGCTGGGTTTGTAGTTGCTGATGGCCTGTATGCCCTGCCACATGCGCCGAGGATCAGAGTTGGAAAAGTGCTCCTCTAGCTTTAGCTTGTAGCAGTGCTTGGCCTTTTTGATGCCCCTCTTCAGATTAGCCCTGGAAGTGCTGTAGGCCTGTTCATCCCCTGATCTGAAGGCAGTGTTGCGTGCCTTCAGCAGGAGGCGCACCTCCTTGTTCATCCATGGCTTTTGATTTGGGTATGTGGTGATCTGTTTCTGGGTTGTAACACTGTCAATGGTGGTGTTGATGTATTCCAGAACAGAGGAAGTGTAGCTGTTAATGTCTGTGAGAGCCACATGTGGCCTGGGAAGCAAACATACTCCAGTCTGTGTGTTGAAACCTGTCCTGGAGTGTGGAGTCTACCCCCGCTGGCCACACTTTGATGGTCCTCACTGATGGCTTGATGAGGGGTGAGTATCGGGGGGTGAGGTCCTCACACACGGTTGATGAGGGGTGAGTATCGGGGGGTGAGGAACAAAGAAAGGTGATCTGATTGACCCAGGTGGGGGAGGGGGGTAACAGCATAGGCTTCAGCCATGTTTGTGTATACCTGGTCCAAAGTCTTGTTTCCCCGTGTGTGACAGAAAATGTTTTGATGGAATTTGGGGAGCACTGTCTTTAAGTTTGAGTGATTAAAATCCCCCGCAACAATAAAAGCAGCCTCCGGGTGAGCAGTCTGTTGTTTGCTGATGGCTGCATGAAGTTCATTCATAGCAAGCTTTGCATCAGCATCGGGTGGAATGTAAGCAGCGATTATAAAGGTGGAGGTGAACTCCCGTGGCAGATAAAACGGTCTGCATTTGACCATCAGAAATTCCAGGTTAACAGAGCAATGTCTCCCAACGATGACAGAGTTTGTGCACCACGCTTTGTTAATATAAATGCATAATCCTCCGCCTCGGGTCTTACCGGAGTCATCCGCCGCTCTGTCTGCTCGGAATGTCTGATGCTCAGTTAAAGATACAGCGTTGTCTGGTATCCCGCTGTTTAGCCATGTTTCTGTGAAAATCATGACATTACAGTTCCATAATCTTTTGCTGTGGTTGATGCGCAGTCTAATCTCATCCATTTTGTTCACCAGGGACCGTACATTGGCGAGGAAGATGCTGGGTAAAGAGAGCCGGTGTGGTGTTAGCTTTAGCTTAGCTCTTAGCCCGCCGCGCTTCCCCCGCCTTTGTTTACGTTCGCGTCGCCGTCTCCGAGCACTTCTGCCCGGCCGGACGGGGCGCTCAGCCTCGGGTGTCCTGGCGATCTCTGGGATGAGTCGTAGATTGCTGATAAAACTGTCCGAAATGCACAAACCAATATCCAAGATCTCCTGTCGGGTGTACGATGTAAAGGCATTACTGTTCTGCACGAACAGACCTGAAATGAGCAGGAAAAATACTGCAAAATTGCAGAAACTGGAGAGACGCCGAGCCTCGCGATGTGTACGCGCCGCCATCTTGGTCTATGGTCTATTTAAGTGATGCCAAGATGGAAATTACATACAGTAAACGAACGAAAAAACTATTAAAATAATCAAAAACTGTCAAAACTATCACCCATACAGTAGCTTGCTTAGATATATACATAGACTATAAAAATTAACTACTTTTCACATGCTTTGTTAAATCCTAGACATGAATATGTACATCGATACAAATTCACTGTCATTTGTTAGAAGGTAAAGAATTTACAGTAAATTATTTTAACATGAAAATTACATACAGTAAACAAACGAAAAACTATAAAAACAATGACAAACTGTCAAAGCTATCACCCATACAGTGGTTTGCTTAGATATGTAATTAAATCGACTATAAAAAGAAGCAACTTTTCACATCCATTGTTAAAAGCTACACATTAATATGTAAATCGGTGCAAATTCATTGTCGGTTGTTTGATGGTGGAGAATTTAAGTGATGCTAAGATGGAAATTATATAGAGTAAACAAACAAAAAAACTATTAAAATTATCAAAAACTGTCAAAACTATCACCCATACAGTAGATATATAAATAGACTATAAAAAGGAACTACTTTTTACATCCTTTGTTAAAAGCTAAACATGAATATGTAAATATATGCAAATTCAATGTCGTTTGTTTGAAGGTGGAGAATTTAAGTGATGCCAAGATGGAAATTACATACAGTAAACGAACAAAAAAAACTATTAAAATGCTCAAAAACTGTCAAAACTATCACTCATACAATAGCTTGCTTAGATATATACATAGACTATAAAAATGAACTACTTTTCACATCCTTTGTTAAATCCTAGACATGAATATGTACATCGATGCAAATTCACTGTCATTTGTTAGAAGGTAAAGAATTTACAGTAAATTATTTTAACATGAAAATTACATACAGTAAACAAACGAAAAACTATAAAAACAATGACAAACTGTCAAAACTATCACGCATACAGTAGTTTGCTTAGATATGTAAATAAATCGACTATAAAAAGGAGCGACTTTTCACATCCATTGTTAAAAGCTACACATGAATATGTAAATCGATGCAAATTCTCTGTCGTTTGCTAGAAAGTAGAGAATTTAAGTGATGCTAAGATGGAAATTACATAGAGTAAACGAGCAAAAAAAAAACTATTAAAATGATCAAAAACTGTTAAAACTATCACCCATACAGTTGTTTGCATATATACATATATATATATATATATATATATATTATAAAAAAGAACTACTTTTTACATCCTTTGTTAAAGGCTAAACATGAATATGTAAATATATGAAAATTAACTGTCCTTTGTTAGAAGGTGGAGAATTTAAGTGATGCTAAAATGGAAATTACATACAGAAAACAAAGGAAAATCCAAATCAAAAACTGTCAAAAGTATCATCCATGCAGTAGTTTGCTTAGATATATAAAAAAATATATGATAAAAAAGAGCTACTTTTCACATTCTTTGTAAAAAATAAACATGAATATGTAAAATCAATGCTGATTCACTGTTGTTTATTAGAAGGTAGAAAATTTAGGTGATGCTAAGATGGAAATAAAAAAAAACTATCAAAACTGTCACCAATGCAGTAGTTTGTTTCAATATATAAATAAATAGACCATAAAAAAGTTACTTTTCACATATTTTGTTAAAAGATAAACATGAATATGTAAACTGATGCAGATCCACTGTTGTTTGTTAGAAGGTAGAGAATTTAACTAATGCTAAGATGGAAATAACATACAGTAAACAAGCAAAAAACTCCCGAAAACTCTCAAAACTATCACCTGTGCAGTAGTTTGCTTAGATATATAAACACACTACCTGAAAAAAAATCTTGTCACCAATCCCAGTTGCAGGAGCAACAAATAATAACTTGACTTCAAGTTGATCATTTGGAAAAGTGTCAGGAGGTCCAATGAATCATCTGTTGAACTGCATCCCAATCATCACAAATACTGCAGAATACCTCTTGGAACCCACATGGACCCAAGATTCTCACAGAAATCAGTCAAGATTGGTGAAGGAAAAATCATGGTTTGGGGTTACATACAGTATGGGGCATGTGAGAGGTCTGCAGAGTTGATGGCAACATCAACAGCCTGAGGTATCAAGACATTTGTGCTGCCCATTACATTACAAACCAATGGAGAGGGCAAATTCTTCAGCAAAGAAGGTTACGGTGCTCCAGGATTGGCTAGCCCAGTCTCCAGATATGAACATTATTAAGTGTATCTGGGGTAAGATTAAGAAAGAGGCATTGAAGATGAATCCAAAGAATCTCGATGAACTCTGGAAGTTCTGCAAGAATGCTTTCTTTGTCATTACAGATGACTTTGAAGTTATTTGAGTTATTGCAGAGATATATGGATGCAGTCCTCCAAGCTCATGGGAGTCAAACACAATATTAATTCTTTTTCCACTGCACCATGACTTTATATTCTATACTGTTTTACTGTATACGTTTGTTAGAAGATAGAGAATTTAAGTGATGCTAAGATGGAAATTGCAAACCGTAAATAAAGGAAATATTAAATAGGTACAATAGTGAATATGGGATCTTATGCAACAAAGTGTATGTTGGCACAATTGTGTTTTGAAACTGCATAAAAGCACCCAAAGTTCAAGAGACATTTCTCAAACAAACACTCCAAAGCATTCAAACTCTTAAATATACTGTTGAAAAGACATTCTTGCGTTTATTCAGCAAGAGTGGATGGGAACTTGAAGTACTTTGCTTTTCTATGACAGTTATCATTCAATTAAAATATTAAAGCCAACAACATAAAGTATATATGCTACTTTTTTAGAGTTAAATAATTTAATCCATTTTATTTTTGGTAGAAAATGAGTGCAGCAATGTTCCTTATCCATTGGAGGTCAAGTAAAACCAAAGACAGAGGAAGGTATTTTTTAGTTTTATGCCAGACATGTTTGGCAGAGCGAAGGCTCACTTACTGAATAAGAAGCACTTGGATGTATTATGAGTGCACCATTTGTGTATATGTTTGCCATGGAATGCCATGGGATTTTTAATGACCACAGAGAGTCAGGATCTCAGTTTAACGTCTCATCTGAAAGACAGCACTCACTGACAGTATAGCGTCCCCTTCACTATACTGGGACTTTAGGACTCACACAGGCTGCTTGCCTCAATAACACCGCTTTTAAAAGCAACCTAGTTTCCTCATGTGGTCTTCCATCCAGGTACTGATCAGGCTCAGTCCTGCTTAGCTTCAGTGATTAACCGGTCTGGGGCTGCAGGGTGATATGGCTGTGGCGCCAATCTCAATTGTTGCATCTCGATTTGAAAAAGCTGATATTTTAAAGACTGCTGGTTTCTGGCACACATCTATGTCCACAGTATAAAAAATACTATGCAGGTTAATGGGTGCCATCAACCAGCATTCTTCAAAATATCTACTTTTGTGTTCAATCAACAATACACAATTGTTATAATTTATAATAATAAACAATGTTTCTTACAAACCCAATCAGCTTTTTAAATGGAAAGGATGAAACATAAGCAAAAAAGTGTCAGAGTTTGTTAGGTTACGGAAGTGTCTGTGCTTCTGGACCACACGCCAGCCATCAGAAGTGTGTGTGTGTGACACTCTTATCTCTATTGTCCACCAGTCAAAATACAGCCATCACTGAGAGATCTCCACAAAGAGCTGCTGACTGCTGGGCTTATGTGCTCCATAAACGGTGTGAAGCTCTGAGCTCTGTCTCTGAGACAATAGGACACTACCACAGTCAAACACTACACTGACAGCAGGAGCTCAGGTCATGATCAAATCTCTGATTCACAGAGGACAGAACAGCCAGAACTTTAGAGCAGGAAACACACACACACGCACGCACGCATGCACGTACAGTATAATGCATGTACAGTACACACACATCCTTGTACTGAATGCAGTTTAAAGACTCTCCATAGACGTAATGCATTTTGTAATATACATTAAAACTGTAGTATATATTTCATTGTAACTTTTTTCATAAATTGTCTTGGACTTTATTGACACTAATCAACATAAGTCTTACAAAACACACAATTCAACATATGATCAAATTAAATAAAACAGTAGAAAAAATTGTAAAATGAAGTAACAAAATGAAGTAAAATATAAAAATTTTCCTCGGACTTCAGCTTTACTTTCTGCTTTCTGATATAACTTTAGCTGTGATGATTTAATTAACATGCTGACATTGTGCTTTGCTTTAGCTCTCAGACAATTTTGCACCATAATAGATAAGCTTAACTTTATGCAAATGAGCAGCGTCAGCACATGAAGAGTTATAATGAAAAATCATGCATGAAAAAAACCTGTGATGGATTTGCCATAATCTGAATGAGCTTAATTCATGCATAAAACAGCAATATGATGCACTTCTGTGATTTAAATACAAGCACTTTTCTTCCCAAATGTTCATTTTTACCAACAAGAAAATGAACAAATTTGAATGTTTTCTTGCTATCAGTGAAACATCCCAGTTTTCAAATAAAAAGCAATGGTTTATTGTTAAATTGCCAATGCTATGGGATCTGATTAAACCACCAGCAATAAAACACCTACCAATAATAAAACAAATACAAAACACAGAGCAATGAAACAAAACAAAACAAAAATGAAAAACAAAAGCACACACAAAAACACAAAACAAACAAAAAATTGAAAATCAAGACAAAAACCAAAACCAAAAAACGAAATGAAACCAAACCAAAGAACAAAATGAAACAAAACAAAAAAAAGCACAAAACAAAATAAAGCAAAACAAGAACACACTAATTTAAACAAAAGTAAATTTGGTCCATAACAACAAACAAGAAAAACCAATAAGAGAACCATAATAGGCATAAAAAAAGAGTTAACAATCTAAACTAAAAACGTACTTATTTTACGAAAAAAAAAAAAAAAAAAAATTCAAATGAAGCAAATATTTAAATAAATAAATATTAATAAACTGCACACATTTTCAATGCTTTATATGGGAACCAATTGATCCAACAGCAATAAAACACCCACCAATAATAAAACAAAAACAAAACACAGAGCAACAAAACAAAACAAAACAAAAAAATGAAACACAAAAGTGCACACATAAAAAACACAAAACAACAAAAAATAGAAGAACACAACAAAAAAGGAACAAAACGAAATGAAACAAATACAAAAAAAACCCAAAAACAAAACAAAACATTTTTTTTTAAAGTAAACAAAAAAAAACTAAAACAATGGAACGAAACAAAATGAAACAAAAACAAAATTAAATGAAAAATCAAACAAATTGAAAATCAAAACAAAACAAAATTAAAAACAAAACCAAAAAAAGAAAAACAAGACAAAAAAACAAAAACAACAAAAAACTGAATGAAACAAATATGAAACAAATACGAAACAAAACAAAAGTGAAACAAAGCGAAAAACTAAACAAAACTAAAAACAAATCAGAACATAGAAAAAACTAGAGAAACAACAAAACAAAAAAATGTAACGAAATGAAACAAATACAAAACAAAAAACAAAACAAAATAAAGTGAAAAAACAAAACAAAACAAAACATGTTTTTTTTTACTAACTTTAACAAAAGTAAATTTGGTCCATAACAATAGACCGTGTAAAAAGGAAACAAGAAACATAAGTGTTAACAAGCTAAACAAATAAATTTAAATACATTAAAGTAAACATTTAATGATACATTTTTGATAATTGCACACATTCTAAATGCTTTATATGGGATCCGATTAACCCACCAGCAATAAAACACCCACCAACAAAACCACTCATGCTATAATCAGTGCAAGATTGAACAGTTCATCAGAGCTCATTAACAGTTAATTAAACCAGTGTTAACTCATCATCAGCAATCAATGACACTGAAAATGAAGAACCAGCTCTCATCATTTCAGCATTCTTCAATTTGAGCTCAAAAGGCCATTGCGCATGCAGTCCATCAATAAACTATTGCTTTTGAGAGTTTTCGCCAATTGAAACTCAAGGTCTGCTGTGATCTGACACAACATGTCAGTTTTTTAATGACTGGGACAGGATAAGTGTGTAATGTTGTTTCATCTGCCCTGAGGAAAGCCAATTTAAACTTTTAGACATGCCGTGCTGTTTCATGTCTGGTGTCATAAACAGTTCAACTCCTGAACTGTGTTAATTATGTAAGGGATGGTGTACAAACGGATGGTCATTACTGCAAAATAAACCCGACGGTAAGATCAAACTCTGACACGCAGAGCAGAAAGAGGAGACTGGATTGTCTGAATCTAGTATTATAAAGAGCTGTGCATGTAATATAATAATAGTTATAGACTTCAAGCGGCTCATTATAGGCATGCTGAAACAGGCCAGATGATATCAAATAAGACAAAAAAAAAATTACCAACATCAATCCAGCTATGAAGCAGAGCCTCAAAACAAAACAAAACAAAACAAAACAAAACAAAACAAAACAAAACA
>CAIGQZ010032474.1:124667-136268 GCA_903798205.1 Danio tinwini
GTAAAGTAAAGTAAAGTAAAGTAAAGTAAAGTAAAGTAAAGTAAAGTAAAGATAAAATAATTTAAAGTAAAATTAAAGGTTAGAGTTAAGGTAAAGTAAAGTAAAGTAAAGTAAAGTAAAGTAAAGTAAAGTAAAAAGTTAAAGATTACTGTAAAATAAAATAAAGTACAAGACAATAAAATAAAACAAATATAACATTTATTCAGTAATTAGTTTGGCTAAATAAGGGTTATTTCACAAAAGATAAGACACATATAAAAGATAAACATTTCAGAGAAGTGTTTATATATGATGTTTAAAAATATAAAAAAAAAAGTTAAACTTTTTCATATATCTACTGTTTACCAATTTAGTTATTTTAAAGGTCAGTCAAAGGGTGAACAATCGAAATGATCTTTATTACAAAGTACTCTATTTAAAAAGAATAACTTATAACTTACTTAGTAATAAGTAACAGAAAAACATGCACTCTTAATTTAACTTTTTTATTCTTATAATAACTATTTAGTTTCATACAAAATGTTCCACCTTTTCTCTGACCCTTAAAATTAAATTGACATTTAATTTGCTTCTGTACCTTTCATACTCTTAGTATCTCTTTCAATATATTTTTCACTTATAACTTAATGTATATTTATATTCTTATATACACAAAAAATCATTTGATATCTTATCAATGATGATAAATCTTAAAAAAATGTACAAGTTTAAATGCCAAAATATTCCTACTGCAGGACATCTATTGCAGTTCGTGAGCTGAATATAAGAATCATGTATTTGAATATGTTTAGTTGTAATAAAATGTGTCTACAGCTAAACACGACTGGATTTAATAAACAATACGCGACAGCGCTATGGGCATCTGAAATGACACCCTTTTTTTGCTCATTGTTAGCTTCACGAAATGTAAGTTTTATAAGTCTTCATTTAACCCGTTTTAATCCAGCGCTGTTTAATCAGATCTCCAGAGTTTTATGTCTGAGGCTCTAATGAGGTCTATGGAGAAACTTTCTCTTGTGAAGTGTGCTTTCTGCATCAGTCAACACACACACACACACACACACACACACACACACACACACACACACACACACACACACACACACACACACACACACACACACACACACACACACACACACACACACACACACACACACACACACACACACACACACACTCTTTCAGAAACGGACTTCACACTGCATAACATTACAGCTGAACGGGTTGAAAAACTCAAATCCCACTGGAAAGAAACAGCGTACAGCTTTATTATCTTCTCAGTGGTCACACTTGTTACAAAACCTCCATTTTAGACTAGAATATGACACCTAAAGTTTCATTTTGACAAAATAGTCCAAGAGCTTAGAATTCCATGCTTGGACCAACATGTGCTTAAAAAAGCTTAAAAAAATAAACAAAAAAATGAAATTAAATAAAATAAAATATATGATCATATATATATACATATATATTGTGAACAATATCACACGAGTAGCAGCGCAATGTGGCTGTAAATCGGCACTGGTGGAAGGTGTGCATTTCCTTAGTGTTCCCACCAGTGTGATATTGCATTTATACAACAGTTTGACAGCATAATTGTGTATATAAAAAAGAAAATCAAACACAGAGAGTCTAAAATTCCTTTTGTAGGAATGAGGAATCCTTATGAGGAACTACTTTCTTCTGCAGAAACTGTTGCTACTTCACAAACATCACTTTAGAGCTAGTATTTGAATGATTCTCTAGCGTAATGTCTAAAGTGATGACAAAACAGGTGATTTTGCTGACATTTTAAGATTATAAGGCTGAACGGTATGAAGTGCCATCAGTCTAGAGACATTTCCCAGTATGGACTGATTTCATGCGGCCGCCATTATTAACAGCGAAATCGAGACTGCGGAGGGAAGAAACCCGGAAGTATTACCTGAGTCACACAGGAATGTTGTGTACCTGGCTGTATATCTTTTCAGCGAAGAGAAAGTGACACACATTTATCATTTCACTGCCTTCCGAGTGACCTGAAGGTCCGTTCTAAATGATAAGTGAAAATAAAAAGGGATACCGGACCTCATTTTCAGCTAAGTTAAGGAAAATGGCTACTTAGCTAACATGTTCTTTCCCAAACACACATTTTAGATGCCATTTATCAAACTCAAGTTAATGAACTGATTCTTTCACTACATTAGAATTGTCACAATACAAAATTTTGGTAATGAAATAAAAAAAAGCCTATTTCTTGTTAACATTTAAGCGCTGTTGATGGCGTTCTTAAACATCGCTGATTTGTGATTGTGTTCACGTGCTCAACAGAAATCACTATGATTGGCTGTGAAGGTCATCAGTTCACCAAACTCACCGCTGTTTACGGAGTCCAAACACAGACGAGCAATCCGCTGATTGATCGACTGATCCTCACGGCTTTAAAACGATCCAATGTCCGTCTATGTGTGTTTTCAATCTGTGAAGAGCAGTGAACTGTTAACCTTCACAGTCATTCTGTTGAGCACAGGTGAAAACTAAAGCAAATTAGCTGTGTTTATGAGGGCGCTCAGCAGCGCTTAAATGTTAGCAGGAAATGAACGTTTTTAAAACTTCAGTACCGGGACAACACTGATACAGACAACACGAAGATGTGCTACAGCGGACTGCATTGTTTTATCCCTCACCGAGTTACATAGGCTGAAGCAGGGAAGCGTCCCTGCGGTGTTTTCCTGCTGCCATGAACTGAAGTCTAGGAGGACACTTAAGCGTATCACTCCTAAAGAGAATGTGACAATGCTTGATGCCTAATATGCTTTTAATTATTTAAATTAAACTGACCTGAATGATATTAAAGTGATGTTTACACAATATCTGCATTTTGAAGTCGCAGCAACAGCTGGAGGTTTGTTGTACACAGCATGTTGTTGCAATGTTTACAGTGCTGATCCTATACTTCCGGGTTTCTTCCCACCGGAGCCTCGCTTTTGTGTTTTAAAATGGCAGTCGTGTGAAACAAGCGTATTTCTCTGTTGCAATTAGGAGATCACAATAATTAACTTCGAAAAAGCCAAAACAAAGCAAACACTTTCAGATTACTGTTGTGTTTGCGATAAAATGCTAAACACATGCGGGCATTTCTTCTTTCTTTTTTTTTTACTGGACTAGTCTGAAACTCATTAGAAACAAACAGATGGCCAACCAAAAAGTAACTCAGGGATATACAAAGAGTGGCCAACACAAAATACATACAATCCTGATATGTCCCATCTCACACTCAATACACTACAATTACTATGGTATAAATACAGCACCACAATATACAAAAGAGAGAGATCAATTTGTCGACCAGAATGTCACCAGATTTATAATGATTTGATCAGCTGTAGTTTGAAACTTACGCTGAGTTTTCCTCAAAACTTATTATGCGGTCTCAGTCGCCATCTTGTGGATGGACAATGTCAACCATCTTTGCTCTGCTCATTATGACAGGCTGATGGATGCCGACTTGTTGTATGTCCGAAATTATAAATATTTAAAATAGGCATTATCCTTATAAATAAACCTCATAGTTGCATTCTTGACTATACAAGTGTTATTTTTGCAAAATTTTGCTTGGCTATCAGCCAGGTAGATTCGATATATATAAACAGTTGATGTCAGAATTATTAGCCCTGCTTAACTATTTAACCCCCTGTTTTTATTTCCCCCCAATTACTGTTTAACTGATTTATTTTATCTTTGCCATGATGACAGTAAATAATATTTTACTAGATATTTTTCAAGACATTTCTATACAGATTAAAGTGACTTTTAAAGGATTAACTAGGCTAATTAAGATAAGCAGGTTAGGGTAATTAGGCAAGTTATTGTATGATGGTTTGTTCTGTAGACTATCAAAAATATATAGCTTAAAGGAGCTAATAATTTTGACCTTAAAATGGTTTTAAAAAAAATTAAAAACTGCTTTTATTCTAGCCGAAATAAAACAAGACTTTCTTCAGAAAAAAAAATATTATCGGACATACTGTGAGAAACTCCTTGCTCTGTTAGACATCATTTGGAAAAAAAAAAAAAAAAATAAAAAAAAATAAAAAAAAAAAATATATATATATATATATATATATACACACACACACACACACATTATGTGCCACTAGCTAACTAATTAATTATTTAAATAAATAAACAAATAAATAAATACATAAATAAATAAATAAATATATTAATACATATTTTTAATTATTTGTTTTCAGTCAATTCATCAATCAAAAAATGATTAGAAAATGTTTTGCAAAGGTATATGTTAAACAGGGAAAGTTATTTGCAACAATTAAAAACAACAACAACAACAATATATACTCATACCGATAGGCCTACGCATGGAAAAAAAAAAGCTATATGGATTTATGAGTTAAATGGAGGATAACGGCAAATTATAGTGTGCATGCATAAATACATTTGCTTATGTTTTTGTTTACTCCATGTAGTTCTGCAAGCTGCAATGCTAATTTTAGTTTTTTCAGATGTTTCAAGTTAAGTATTCAAAAACCTCTCACACACACTCACACAGACACGAGTTAAATTTTATTCCAAATTCAGATAGATTTTTTTCTCTTTCAAAACATTTTTGCATCCTTACTCCAGTCAATGTCTCATGATCCTTAGGAAGACATTCTGATTTGCCTATTTACTGCTTAAGTAACATTCCTAATTATTTTCAATGTGGAAAACAACATTATGCAGCTTCAATATTTTAAGGATTATTTAATGACTAGAAATTTCAGAAGCACATTGCTCATTTTAAAAAAACATTTCTACACCAATGTAAAAGTTGTTACAGTCACATGGTTCTACATCCACTACTCTGTACTTTTAACAAAAATAGGCTGTACTTGTAATTTTTATTTTTTTTTAAACTTAATTAACAGAGTGAAAGCTATAGATTGATATGCATGTTCATGTATTGTTAATATACACAGATAAATGAACTGCTGAAGTCTTTTGGCTGTATATGCAGCAATGCTAATGAGCCTCTGGAGCACAGGAGTTTAGCTCATTTCAGGAACCAGCTGTGATATATCAATCTTACCCATGAATGTCCGATGAATCTCTCCTGCCTAAAATAGACTGACTTTTTTTTTTTAAATTCACAATCGCTATGGAAACTGCTGCTATGAGAACATCAGTAGGACTCAAAGATGAAGGCGATGCTTCAGAAAGATCATGTCCTTTAAACAAACCAGCACAGCATGTAGGAGAAGTTTGTGCACACTGTTGCCTACTGTAATATAACTGTCTGAACTATACCTTCCACAAATCTTTATGCTTAAAGTCCCCTGAAATCATTTTTTGGATGGGGGTAGTATATCAGTGTAGTCATTTTAAGGCACACATCTAAACTAGAGCGCTTCAAAACAATGACAAAATTCACATTTAGAAGATACAAGCACTCAAAACTTACAGATTCTCATTTCCAACTAATGAGAATAAATTATTTTGTGAGATTTCTTCTTTTGATATATAGTTGAAGTCAGAATTATTAGCCCCTCTGTATTTTTTGTTTCTTCAGTTTCTGTTTAATGGAGATTTTTTTTCAACACATTTCTAAACATAATAGTTTATTCTGTAGACAATAGAAAAAAATGCTTAAGGTGGGTAATGATATTGACCTTAAAATGGTTTGAAAAAAATTACATCTGCTTTTATTCTAGCCGAACAAAAATACAAACAGGACTTTCTCTAGAAGAAAAACTATTATAGGAAATACTGTGAAAAATGTCTTGTTCTGTTAAACATCTTTTGGGAAATACTGGAAAAAGCTAAAGAAAATCACAGGAGGGCGAATTATTTTGACTTCAAAAATATATACTGTATATTAATCATTGTTCACTGCTTCTGACTGGGTCTTCTGACCAATCAAATGTTCTCTATGAACTAAACCATGTCCCTTACAAGACATAGCTGAAATCAGTCACTTATTTATATGCAACTGAATTGAGGTTGCCAAGTCTGTTGTTTGCCTGCATAATTGATCTACTTTTAAACACTAGCCACTGATTGTTGTTTTCTTCTTTCCTCAGGCCATCTACCTCATGAACAGGTAAATATTCTCCTACTGTGCAATAAACAAGCAATACTTTCTCATACGCACTTGTACATAGCACCTTTTAACAATATACAATGCAATAATTTCTCATACACATTTGTACACAGCACCTTATAACCTGTATATTTATAACAAATCTGTACATACAACTCAACATTCATATCCTTTGACTAACTGCATCTCTGTTTAATGTTGAATGTCTTTTTTCATATTTATTTTGTGTTGTCACTTTATGTACACTGGAAGCTTCTGCAGCCAAAACAAATTCCTTGTGTGTGTGAAGCACACTTGGCAATAAAACTGATTCTGATTAATTCCACTGGTTAAAGATTTGACATATTGCATTATCTAAATTTAAATGCCTGCATTAATTCACACTGAGAATTGCACAATGTTTTCCAAGAAGCATGAGGTGCTTGTAAGTTATAAGAAGGTGTCTGGGGCATATGGAGAGAAAAAGACTGTCACCTATAGGTGGTTTGCCAAGCCCACTCACCGAAGCACATAAGGCCCCATTTACACTAATACGTTTTAGTTTTAAACGTGTACATTTTGCTACAGTTACGCCATCCATCCACACTATGCTGGAGTTTTCAAGCGCTGAAAACACTGAAGAGGCCGTTTTTATTTTAAAATGCTGCTGCTCTGTGTTAGTGTGGATAAGGGAAAACGGAGACATCTGAAAACAGAGGCCTGGCTGCAGACGTTTGTCTATCTGATTGGGGCTTTTTCCTTATTATTAAGTAACCTATACACAGTTCAGTCTTGCATCCTTTCCTTGTAAGTTCAGACTTCACAAGTTTGATATGGAAAACAAACTCCAGAGGACACGTCGGGTAAATCTTCAAAGAAAACAGAGTACTTTATAACCTCATTCACATCACCCTGGCTATGCTTTCATAACATAACTGCGAAACAGAAATACGAAACATACCTTCTCTTTTGCTGTATATCAATTTTAATAATCAATAATGGCCATTATAAAAGTATACAATAAGTTTATACATTATAAGAAATAAATGCAAGCAATTAGTCAAATGTGCAGAATCAGTGTATGTGGTTACATAAATTAATATATTAATTTATCTTTGTGCTCAGCCAAAACACGTTACCTGGAAACAAGTAATAGATTCATAAGACCAAAGTCTGGGAATATGTTGTTAGATATAGACAACAAGATTAATTAAATATCACGGTTAACAAATATTAGATCCAGCGATAGATCCTTGATGAACAGTCAGACGTGCACAGCTCCCATCGCTGCAGTGCATTCCAGAGTGTGTGTGTGTGTGGTTATGTGATGTGCGTTTTCAGTGGTGTAGTGCAGACGGAGAGTTGTTCAGAAATACTGGGTGAAACGCCAGTGTGAACGTGGATCGTTTTCATTCTAAATTGCTGTTTTAAAACTAAAATGTATTAGAGTAAATGGGGCCTAAGGGTGCTTTCACACCTAGACATTTGTTTGAGAACCTGGTGCGTTTGCCCAGTTAGCTCTGTTTGTTTGGCATATGTGAACAGCCCAATCGCACTCTGATCTGCTTTAAAACAATCAGTCCAAGATTGCCTGAATGAGGTGGTCTCGGCTCGAAACGAACTCTGGATCGGATCGATTGTAGTAAGAAAGCAATATGATTCAACAAACGAATGAACCAGGCTATATCACACTGTATTATTACTATAAAATAGCCATACAGTTGAAGTCAAAATTATTAGCCCCTCTTTGAATTTTTTTTTCTTTTTTAAATATTTCCCAAATTATGTTTAACAAAGCAAGGACATTTTCACAGTATGTCTAATAATATTTTTTCTTCCGGAGAAAGTCTTATCTGTTTTATTTCGGCTAGAATAAAAGCAGTTTTTAATAAAAAAAAAAACAAAAACATTTTTAGGTCAAAATTATTAGTCCCTTTAAGCTATTTTTTTGCGATTGTCTACAGAACAAAGCATCATCATACAATAACTTTAGATGTCACTTTAAGCTGTATAGAAGTGTCTTGAGCAACATTGTAATAATTTTAATCCCTGTTTCTGAACAAAACAATCGATCTACAGGTGTGAAAGCACCCTAAGAATTGCGAGATGGTTTTTTTTTCCTGAAATATAGTGTTAATAAGAAAGGGGCTGGTGCGTATGGAGAAGAGAGAGTGTGTTAGCACAGAGCAAAGTAACTCATATGTGCAAGTCGACGTAGAGTGTCAGATAAAGAAACATATCGGACCTAAGCATGGGCCACTAAAAGATTCTGACGGTATGATAATCTTAAATAAAAACATCATGGTTTCACTGTATTGCAATTACTGCTCTAAAATAAGTTCATTTTTAATGTCTGGATTAAAAACAACAACTTTTCCCCCTTTGAACATAATATATTTTATGTTAAGAAACTAAATGACATGTCATGCTAAATCACTGACTTCAAAAACACACATTTCTTTACAATTTAAAATTACATCTTTGGATATACTGTTGGAGATACTGTTGTCTTAAAAAACATTTTAAAAAATCGTACATATACCATAGGAACAGTATAGATATAAATATATGGTATAGATATAAAATTTTGGCTGTTTTGAACCCTGACTTTTCCAAACCACGGTAAACCTTGATAACAATTATTATACCATGCCTACTCAGACCCATACAAATTCTACACTGAATGCTATATTTCAAAGTAAAAATCTATTATACTGTAGACTGTAGCTGTCATGAGGCATGCACTGAATAATGTCATTTGAATGACATCACACGTGAATGATAAGAGACTTCATGGGAAGCAAATCAACACAACACACTAGAGAAGATTGTCAAATACTGTAAAATAGCTGACTAAACTGCTTCATATGTAACTTAAGGATTGAGTTTTAAAGACCGGTTGATACAAATACACTTTTAAATGATACATTAAGCCCACTCATTAGCACTTTCTTCAAACCAAGCACATAGACCTCTGACTATGACACTATTGAGTGTCTGCCTACTACATCTAATCAGCTCTGGACCTTCATTGCAGATTCACTCGACTGGAGATGCTTTAAAAGACATGCAGATGAGAGAAATCCCACAGTTCATTAAGGACTGATCTACGTATGAGATGTGAAGCCTAGAGAGCTTCTGTAGACTAAGAGATTATGAACTAGGAAATTAACTTTATCCTAATCACTTTCATCAGGCAATTGGTATATATATATATATATATATATATATATATATATATATATATATATATATATATATAGGTATATATATGAAAATTCAGGAAGCTCAAAGGGGTAGTTTCTTTCTTCTGTTGAACACAAAAGCAGATATTTTGAAAAATGTTGAAAACCTATAACCACTACCTTCCATAGTATTTGTTTTTTTTCCTAATATGGAAGTCATTGGTTACAGGTGTTCAGCCTGTCGCCTCACAGCAAAAAGGTCGCTGGTTCGAGCCTCGGCTGGGTCAGTTGGCATTTCTGTGTGGAGTTTGCATGTTCTCCCTGTGTTTCCTCTGGGTGCTCCGGTTTCCTGACAAGTCCAAAGACACGTGCTATAGATGAATTGAGTAAGCTAAATTGTCTGTATGTGTGTGAATAGAAGAGTGTATGGGGTGAATGAATGCATGTGTTCAACAGAATAAAGAAACTCAAAGGTTTGAAACCAGCCGATGGGGAGTAAATAGTGAGTACATTTTCATTTTCAGATCCCCTTTAGCTACCTATTATTCAGTAACTAGTTCAATAAGTTGTTTTCAGCATCATCACATCATCATTACACAATCCTTGAAAAATCATTCTAATAAGCAAATTTGATGCTTAAGAAACAATTTTAATATTATCAATTAAGGGTGTCAAAATTAAATGCTTCTTCAATGTATTGCGATGCAGATGCAGACAATTCGATATCGATTCAGTAATTGATCATAACCGGTTATAACATACTGATGTCATTTATCTCCTATGTGCTACAGTATGTTGTGGTAGAACACTATGGCGAAGGAGGCTAGGCCAAGTAAATAAAACACTCCAAAAGCAGATAATTGTGCACAATTCACTGCTTGTGAGTTTGCTGGACAGTCTTTTACTGACACTGAAGAAGGTACAGCACATAAGATGCTATTTCACTACAAAGGAGAAAATAAAAGATGTAAAACTCCACCTCTGCCTCTCTCTCTCTCTCTCTTTTTTTTACACTTTGGACATTTGGCCCGCTGCCATGTTCGTGAGGTAACTTTTCCTCTCCTCTCAGCTGTTAAAGCAATACATGTATCTGTATTGCGAGTTTTCTCCACCGCGTCTATTACGGATTACCTGTGATAACAGCGCATTATGCAGATATAAGTGGTCTCATTTCAGAGACTGCATTCTCTGAGGGATGGAAGTGCCAGTGCGAGCCAGGGACTTTATCGGGCCATGCCGGGCCGTGCCAATAGACAGAGAGCATGAGCAGTGAGACTGAAATCATGTCGCCTTTCCACTGTGGGGCTAGTAGCTCGCAGAGCATCACGCAAACCCCAACCCCTAAAACGTTCCCTGAATCTAACATCACACAACCCGCTCAGTTCAGGGGGAATCAGGCAGGCAAATAAAGCGCACTCGCATCATCATGAAACGATTAAAATATAGACAACTGAAACAAACAAAAGACACATTATTGTACAGCATTACACTGTAAAAAATGCAATTTACTTAACACTTTTAACATATTTATGTGGATTGAACATAAAAAAATTAAGTTGTCCCAATGAAATAAAGAATTGTGTTGTTTCAGCTCATTTTAATTAAGTAGTAGTTTGAACGAGCCAAAAAAATAATAATTTTTGAGTGTACATTATATGTCTTTACGCAAAGGCCTTTGTATTTTCATTCATTATATTTGTTTACTTGCCGACCGACTGTTGGCATCAAGTGGTCTCGCCACTAACGGAGAAATGACCCAGAGCACCATCTATAATATAAAACCACAGAAATTTTCCAGTAATAACTCGATATAAAATGTATTTTATAACATCCTCGTTTTGATAGACGGCGTCAAACATTCAGACCAAATTCTCCGGAGAGACCTAAAATATATGAATATTTCCGTAGGCTATATGACACTAATTCCAGGTAATTCCGCTTTATTTAAGAGAATAATTTAAGGATGTTGCTTATTATTCGGTTCTCTTAAGTAAAGGAAACAGTTATGTGCTTCAGGACAAAAGAGCAAGTAATAAAATATAGGCTATAGATAGAAAATCTCTATAATCTTTTTTGCAGATAGGCCTTTGTAAAATGAAAGTTTAAATTGTTTTGAAACAGTTTAATTTATTTGTATTGTGTATACCTAAATTGTTATAGCTTTTCTTTGTGTTATATTGGTTTATTTATTTAATGTTTTTATAATATCTTATAATTCTTTAAATGATTTCAATATAGCTTAGGCTATTTTATCTAGATATTACACTATTGTGTTGAGCCTACAAAAGAGGACACGCAGTTTGTAATGTTTTATGTCTTTTTGTTGTATACATATTTTGTATTATCTCCAAA
>CAIGQZ010032474.1:195193-206636 GCA_903798205.1 Danio tinwini
ATAATAATAATAATAATAATAATAATAATAATAATAATAATAATAATGAATAAAAAATGCCAATGCTGTGGTGGTTAACAGTAACAGTAACATTTCAATTCAAATTGAACCCAATATCAATAAATAATAGTAAAAATCTAATATTAAATTTAGCATTTTAATAAAGTAAATGTATATAGTAGTGATAAAAATAAGAATGGCATACCTAAAACACAATTGTAAAAAGTCAACTTTTTTTCCAGGCAAATTTTGTCCCAAAAGTGAATATATCCAGCATGAATTGTTTTGTAACAGCCCCAGCATGAGCAGCATCTTCAGGCCCCTGGACATGTTAGCCTGTGGCAAACAGCCAGTCTGTAAGTGTTTGTAGTGTGAAAGCAAACTGATGTGTGTTTGTGTTGTGTGAAGTGACTGTCCGCATCTGAAGACTGTTTGTTGTCACAGCACTGTAAGACTTGAGCTGGTTTTGATCTTTGCAGCATGTGTGTGTGTGTGTTTGTGGGTGTATGAGTTTGTTGAGCACCTGCTCGTTGTGAACATGGCAGACTTTACACAGAACAGGCCTCCGTGACGAGAAGATGATGAAATCAAGAGTAAGATGATGGAAAGCCAGAGAACAGCTCATGAGGAGACTTCAGCAACAACTTCTTTTACACACACAAATCCCTTAAGAAAATAACAACACCAGACTGCTGCGAAAAAGCAATGCATGTGATATATTTTTTCACTGGATTGCAGAAGAATATTAATATGAGTGAAGTAAAGTAGAGCACATAATCAGATTATATATGGCAGATTGTTTTTACATTATTTAAAGTGAAAACAATAACATACTTTCAGAGAAAACATAATGTTTTAATTATAATTATTAAATAAAAATAAATTAATAACATTTAAAAATATATGTTACTCTAAAATGAAACAATAAAATAATAAAATAAAATGATAAATAATTAAATAAAATGACAAAAAAAACGAAATTTTATGATAACATAAACATGAATAAAAATAAAGAAATAATAAAAAATAAAACAAAATAATATGACAAAAATAAATTTAATAAAAATAAACAATCAAGCAAAAATTTTATAAAATTACATGTAAATACACTAAAATTACCTAAAATAAAACTAAATACAAAAAAACATAAAAAATGCATAAGATAAAAGTGAAAATAATAAAATGTATATAAAATTAAGAAGAAACTAATCTGAAATAATTTTATATTATAATCAGGAAAAATAAATGTAAAGTATTTAATAAAAAATAAAATAAAAGCAAACATATTGAAAAAAAAACATGGCAGTATAAACACTCATAGATAACAAAATATATATTTAATTCTGTAAAAATATGAAAACAAAATGTAATAAAATCAATCAAATAAAAAAATTAATTAATCTAAAACTAAATGAAATAAAACAGAATATTAAAATAAAAAATAAAAAGTGATTAAAGTGAAATTTAATTAATCTAAAATAAAATTATATTAAATAAAATCTGGATATTATGATTAGTAAAAAAAAATAAATAAAACAGTTAAAACTAAATAAAACAAATAAAACAAAAAAATAAAAAATACATGAATATTTATTACATAAAAATAATGTGTAATACATACTTTATAAATAATTGCAGTAAATTTTAAATGATTAAAAAATGTTAATGCTAATTCAAAAACTATAAAAAATACAGTAAAATATAAATGTTATTTAGTTTATTTTTTCAATGTTATAAAATCCAAACTGACCAACCAAAATTAAACAAAAAAATATAAAATATAATGACAAAACTGTATTAAATCAAATAAAATGAAATAAAATAAAATGCAATGAAACTAATAAAAAAAATTGGAAATGAAACAAAATAATAATTAAATAATTTTTTAAGAAAAAAAATACTAATGCTATTGTTGATAAAGTTACATGGTTAAAAACAAATAAACATAAAAAATAATAATAATAATAATAATAATAATAATACATTTTAAAATGCCAATGCTTTGGTGGTTAAATAAAAATGAAACTGTTTAAAAAAATAATTAACATAAAAATTTTAATTCAAATTGAACTAAGAAAATAAAAATAAATAATTAAATTTAAATGTAATCTAATTAATTATTTTAACATTTAAAAAAATAAATAATATAACAAATAACAAAATCAATTAATCAGATAAAAATAATTAATTAAAATGTTAATCAAATAATTTGTATAACACGTAATTTTTAATTATTTAAAATGTGAAGTATTTTTAACTTACCAATTAATTCATTTTGTATAATTTTATCTTTGAAATGAGAAAATGACAAATGGGAGCTTATCAATAAAACGGAAATAAATAAATAAATAAATAAATAAATAAATGAATAAATGAATAAATAAATAAATAAATAAATAAATGAATGAATAAATGAATAAATAAATAAATAAATAAATAAATAAATAAATAAATAAATAAATAAATAAATAAATAAATAAATTAATTAATTAATTAATTAATTCTCTGCGACTTTCCAGATTCCAGAAAACACAAAAATGAAAAAAAAAAATAGATGACAGAAATATAGAGAAGAACTACTTCTGAACAACATGTGTAAAACATTATTTATTAAATTATCACTACATAATAACTTGCTGAATGCTTCCACTGAATGCTTCCAATACTAGTTTTCTTCATCATTGCATCATCTCACGCCTGCCAATCACATCCAAACCTGACTCAATGATCAAGACATCAGAGAGCAGCCAATGATGACAACACTGCAGTGGGAACCAACGCCTGACACTTCTCTCATTGATTATCTTTCTAACCAACCAAAGCATGATTAATCAAACATGCTAATTAAAAATCCAAGCCCTTGACAGGACGGAACAGAAGCAGTCATCAGAGACAGAGCATGAGGAGACTAATGACTGCAATTTACCATCACTTCACTTGGAAACAATAAAACAGACAGCACAGGTCAAGAGGCCACAAATATACTGTAGCGCTCTATCATTTGTGCCATTATGCGAAGAAACGCAGAATTTGAATAGCAGAATTTGGTCATTAAAATACAATTTACTGTATTTTTTTAAGATTTAAGACATTTTAAGAGGACCTATTATGCAGAAATCACTTTTATAAAGGATTTAAATGCAGTTGTGCGGCAGCAGTGTGTGAATATAAACAGCTGGTTATGGTTAAAATTTCATTAATTCTGTTTTTCATAGTCACACTTCATAAAAACAGACTGCAGAAACACTTTGATTGACATTATCCCTTCGTATACTGTATGTCATCAGAGGCGGAAAGGCTTGCCCATTGATAGTTTTCAGTCACATGACCTGGCGGGCAAAAAACAATGGGCCGAAATAGCAGCTACACCGGGATCTCCATAGAAATGCAATACAAACGGAACATATTTCCATCTGATATAAGCAACGATGGTGTGACAACACGTGATAACTACCAATTAGTGACAATCTCTCCATCATTAGCATAATAAAAGGCCTGAGTGAGAAGCAGCTGTCCGTCTTTAGTTTTAGCACCACACTTGCTGAAGATAATGTCAACACATTATTTATTATTTATGTGAAGCGTTCAGATGCAAAACCCTCTAAATCCATCAGACCTCTTCCACTTGTGCTTGTTTTGCAAAAACCTCTAAATCCACCTATTGGGACAAGACAGTGTATTTAGTTGAAAATCACTAAAGACGCAAATTATTTTACCAAACATAAAACACATTACACAAACCATCTCAAATTAAAAATACATAAATCTGTCAAGTAAGTGGCGGCTCATTCCGCTGTGGCGACCCCTGATAAACCAGGGACAAAGCAGAAGGAAAATGAATGAATGAAATCTGTCAAGTAAGTTCATTAATCAATAACATTAAAATTAACATTAATAAAATCTTAACAATCTATTGTCTGATATTTGTGATTTAGATTCAAAGGTGCAGTAGGTGATCTGCCAAAATTCTAACCGGTTAGCATATGATCTTTGGACGACAGGGGAGGGACTGTGTTTCAATGCCACGCCTGAAATCGCGAACGTGCGCACTGCGGCATGACAGCAGACATCCCACTAGTTCATGTCATTCGCCAGTTAGAAATGTAATTAGTGCTTCGCCGGTGGCATGCAGGAATTACAGTCATTACTAAGCTACACTTACATGCTATTTCAGAGTGAATTCAGCTAGTACAAAATGCAGCTGCCAGAGTTCTTACCAGGTCTAGAAAATATGATCATATCACCCCAATTTTATCCTCCGTACACTGGCTGCCTGTTAAGTTTCGTATTAAATTTAAAATACTGCTTCTTACCTATACAGCTTTAAATAATCGAGCTACTGTTTATCTAACCAACCTTTTGTCTCGTTACAATCCAACCCACTCTTTAAGATCTCAAAACTCAGGGTTTCTAGTAGTACCAAGAATAGCAAAATCGAGTAAAGGAGGTCGAGCCTTCTCATTTATGGCCCCTAAACTCTGGAATAGCCTTCCTGGTAATGTCCAAGCTCAGACACACTCTCGCATTTCAAAACTAGATTAAAAACCTACCTTTTTAGCAAAGCATACACACAGTGCAGCACTTAGCGGTATGATGCATGATTGTGCCCCACGCAGGTTTTTGCATCTCGATTATATACACTATGAACAGCAGCTACGCTAATTATTCTCTTTATTCTCTATTTCCACCTGGGGATACTCATCTTGAGGCCCTCAGACTATGCAGCACCACTGATGCAATCCAAGACCAGTGACGAGATGATCCCAAGGTCTTCATAATCCTGGACCAGGCTGTATCCTGAGCAGCTGCTGTGGTGGTCATGGTGGAGTGAGAGCATGAGACTGATTCCTGTGACGCTCCAAGGACAGACAGGTCTTCGCTGAGGTCCAGTTTCTGGCGCCTAGACTGCAGCTCTGCACAAGACGTTTGGCCATAGGAGAAATGGTCGTACCCAACTGAGCCTGGTTTCTCTCAAGGTTTTTTTTAAAATCTTCACTTTCACCAATTGGTGACGTTTTTTCCTCGCTGGCTTGTATGGTTCGGAATCTGTAGAGCTGTGCATCGATGGAATTGCTCCACAGTGTTTGGACTCTCAGTAGTGATTATTAACCCACACTACACTGAGCTAAACTGAACTGAACTTAAACACTGAAAACTGAACTGATACTATTTCAATTTACTATAATTTTCTAAGTGAAGCTGCTTTGACACAATCTACATTGTATAAGTGCTAAACAAACAAAGATAAATTGAATTGAATATTCAGAGTAGCATGGTAAACAGAACAGGGAGTTTGTCATTGTTAAAAAATGAATTATTGGGAATATAAAAGCAACTTCAGCTCAGTAAAGCAGGCTAGGCGGAACAGCGCTATTTATAATGTTTTATTGTTAAACTAAATAAAAATCTACATTACTGATGCTGTAAAAGGACCTTATGAAACTGAAAATAGTCGCATCAATCTTTCACTGGATGATTTCAGTGGCTGAACAACACTTCTCTGCAGATAACCCATTCATAACAATACAATCTACATCAGCTTTGGGGGACTAAAATAGATTTAAAACATAAAATTTTACCTGACTAACAGAAATACTTCAGTCATGGTGTCGTCCTTCCTCCAGAGTGCAAAAATAACTCCAATATTGATTCAGGATTTTAAAAAGTTTTAATTCAACATTTGATTTTACCAGGACTGTGACTGTCTCGTGTGCATGTGAAACCGTGGTGTGCATGCAGGCGTGCACGTGCTAATGGCGGATATGCGTGATCAGAGATGCGTAGAAGCCCAAATCTAAATTTGCTGACAGACAGTTTGGGCTTCTTATCGGAATTATGCGAGATGTCGGCCTGACAATATATAATTGGATGAACATTTTTTTTTTGTTTTATGCCTTACCCAGAATATAAAAATACATATAAACACATTTAGATCATTTACTTTAATCAGCACTATTGGACTGTGAAGAGACTTTTAACCAGCACAACAAAAAAAAATTCTGAAGACAATCACCTACTGCACCTTTAACATAAGTAGAACAATGCAAACATTGCAAACTAAGCTTGTTAGATTCAAATAGTGTAAAAACATTGTGAAACATCAGTATCTGTGCATTGTCCATTAATATAAAAAGCTTATCAGTTGTATAAGTAATATGAAGTAATACAAATTATGTTTAGTTTTATACATTATATTTAAAAAAATAGCTTACATTTGCAAATAAAGCACAAGGTAGGTCTACTGGGCAAAAAGGGGATGTCTCTCAGACACTTTTAGAAGCTGTCATTCATTCATCTTCACCCTACTCAAGGTCTTGGTCTCTTGTTTATCCTCACAGCATCCATGTGGGATAAAAGAACAGCATATTAACTTCATCTTTCTATAAACATAGTTGCCGTTTAATGTATAGTAAATCGAACTCATTCAAAGTAGCGTCACTTAAAAGCATGTTATGAATAAATGCTACACCTCTGTACAGTGTGTTTTCTTTTTCTTAGAATGCACATAGTTTTGGGGATTTGCCATTCGCTGACAATCAGACAGTGTCATCCAATTCATCGAACTCCATCTTTTAAAATCTAAATCAGAAGCAGAATAAAAGCCTCAAAAGTGCTGCTACATTGAAAACATATGATTTGATTCGCATCTTCTGATTAGTTGTTGGGACATATCGGCTTTTGCTGTCAAAGGCAATTATAGCGTTTAGAGGCTTTTGCCAAAAAACTGTTATTTCTGAATGCACAGAAGCTGGGATTTGATGATTTTAACAAAAATATTTGTTGAACGTGTACTACGTGCCTAAAGCATTCGCTCCATGTCATTAGCTCATTTTTGGCAGAAGTGGTGTTTAGCGGCTTTTGCATCTGAACTCTTCATATACAATAATTAATATTATCAATTATAATTAATATGTACATAAAATGAGAAATATACAAGCAACAAATGTAAATGAAATTATACTTATTTATAATCTTAGTCCTATCACTTTAAAATAATAAACACTTTACATATCTCTATATTTAGGCTAAAACACTGCTTTATTTATTTATTCGTTTCTGTATGTATGTTTGTACTTTCATTTTAGTTGTCTTTTATTTCTTTAGTTTTAATTTTTGAAATGAAAATGAATGCACTTAACAAGTTTACAATGATAATAAAGCTTGTTAACAAGTTTTTAATGATTAATGAAAGAATTATAATGCTTTGTTTCGTTATTTCATCTTCATTTACATGTAGCAAGGTATTTACAGCTACTGATTATTTCTGTCCATTTGCATTTCGTCCATTTGTGACCCCTGGCAGCATATAGTCGCAAACTTCTGTCACACCTAAAAGCTTGTTCTGCAGCTAGGTGCATTATGTAAGTTTGACATTCAGTGGTTGAACTAGGTTTTGCATTACTGGATCAAAACAAACGCAAGCGCGGGATGCCAGATTGAGTACAGGAGCGAGTGATTTAAACTGTGTTTTTAATAAAAGCAGCGGCATGCGATAGCAGGAATATTTTCCAAATTGAAAGAAGTTTTACTTCTAACCAACACCTCGAATTGATATATTAGAAACGGCTTTTATTTCTCACAGCTCAACATGTGAAACCTATGACAGTTATCACCTCATTCTAAATCTTACCGTTTTGTGAGTGAGTGCTTATTCTGTGCTTCTGAATGGCTGTATTTAAATTTATGTCTTGTTTCGTCTGGTGCAAACAGCCAAACTGCTCATCACTGCGTATCTCGTCACAAAGCGTGTTGTTAGGACACGCGGTTACAATGTAACCTGCTCTCCTAATGTTTACAATGGTAATATTTATATCATTTGCTAATTAATAACCTCATGTGGAACTGAATCTGTCTCATTTCGACATCTGATACTGTCCATTTCTGTCACGGATGCATGCTTTTTAGAGCTTTTCTGATAAATGAATGAATGACGCTGTTTTCCAACAGGGCAACCCGGGGTGCTGAAATGTAATTGGCTAAACTGGCATTGTGCAGGTTACATTTACCTAAACAAAGACAGCGGCACGGAAAAAAACATTTTCAAAGCAGAATATCTGACTTCAGCATTGTTTTTCAGTTAAACAAGTATGTTCACTTGGGATGTTTCTTAAATATCTGCACACATATTATGGTATTTTTATGCTTTAGAAGAGTCAAAAACTTACATCCAGCACCTTTAATGGTCATTTTGAAGTATCACCCACTGTACATGAATGAAATATGCTAGCTTAGCATAAAATGTTTACATGTTTCTTTTATGTATTTTGAGTGGTAAAACTCCACAGCGGTGAGACTTTTACAGTAAATTGTGTTTTATCAGTAAAGTGTTCTATCAGTTCCCCTCAGCAGTACATACATAAAGTGGAGTTCAGAATAAATGAATGAATGATTATTTTAAGAACCCTGAAAAAATAAGAAAAAGGTACTTATGATTGAATTAAGGAAAAAAAGAGAGCAGATTTAAAGCTCCTTCATTTGTTTGGTGTTGGCACTTACCCTGACTTGACCCACAAACACATTGGCCTCTTCCTCCCGCACTGTCAGGTTTCTGGGTAAAGTGAGGTCAAATGTGGGGTCGTTGTCATTAACATCTGTGATGACGATGCTGACGGTGGCAGTGGAAATCTACAAATATAGAATAAATTATACCGTTTAAGCAGGAGTTTTTTAAACATCTTTACAATGTTTTTAATCTGTTAAGCACTTTGGTCAACAATTGTTCCTTTAAATGTGCTTTATAAACAATTAACTAACTAACTAACTAACTAACTAACTAACAGTTCTGTCTGGTTCTCGAATCTGATTGGCTGATAGCTGCGCGTTATTCTGCAATAACAGCACTCGTACAGCCTCCTCATCCTTGTGTATTACTCCGCCCACATTGAGAGACAGCAGGTCAATAAACTCACTACAGTTTGACAAATATTGCAGCTGTTGTACAACATAATGTCCTTTTAAAGCTTTTTTAGGTAAGAATGTAATTGTTTAGATTCCAACTATGCAGTTTATTTATAAGAATAGTGCCTATTTTAAATATTTATAATTTAGGAAATACAGCATGTTGGAGGCCATCAGCCTGTCATACTGAGCAGAGCAAAGACGGTTGACGTTCCGCCACACGATGGTGACAGAGACCGCATAATAAGCCCTTAGAGGAGAAAAATTACAGCTGGAAAGTGACATTCTAAGTCGATCTCTCTCTTTTGTATGTTGTTGTGCTGTTTTTATACCATTGTAATCTGCTAATGTTTGCTTTGTTTTGGCTTTTTTGGGGTAAATTATTGTGATATCCAGATTGTAACAGTGAAATACTGGAAAATGTCTGTAGACTGATGGCCTTTAATGCCATTCAGCCTTATAATGTTAAAATGTGAGCAAAATCACCTGTTTTGTCATCTCTTTAGATATTACCCTAGAGAATCATTTAAATACTAGCTTCGAGTACTAGTGACATTTGTGAAGTAGCAACGGTTTCTACAGAGCTGTATGAATGGCGGAAAAAAGTACTTCCTTACACAAAATGATTTTTAGACTCTCCATGTTTGATTTTCTTTTTATATATATGATGATGCCATCAAACTGTTGTATAAACGCAATATTTAATTTGTATATATATATATATATTAATAGGCAAGGCAAGTTTATTTATATAGCACATTTCATACACAGTGGCAAATCAAAGTGCTTTATATAAACAAGAATAAAAAGACAAGTTTAAGAAAAAAAAGCTAATAATAAGAAAGATTAAAAACAGATAAAAATGGGTTAAAATGGGTTATAAAAGAATAAAATGAAAAGAACAATAGTGCGATCTGTTGGACGTAGCACAGTGCTCATTCAGTAAAGGCACAGCTAAACAGATGTGTTTTCAGTCTGGATTTGAATGTGCCTAATGTTGGAGCACATCTGATCATTTCTGAGAGCTGACTTCAGCAGCGAGGGGCGTAGTAACTGAAAGCCGATTCACCCTGCTTTGACTGAAGTTTTGGAATTTCTAGTTTATATGATCCTAGAGATCTGAGTGTTCTATTAGGTTTGTATTCAGTGAGCATATCTGTAATGTATTGAGGTTCTAGGCCATTTAGTGATTTATAGACAAGTAATAATACTTTAAAATCTATTCTGAATGTAACTGGGAGCCAGTGTAAAGACCTGAGGACAGGTGTGATGTGCTCTGATTTCCTGGTTCTGGTCAGAATCCTGGCCGCAGCATTCTTGATGAGCTGCAACTGTCTGACTGTCTTTTTGGAAAGGCCGGTGAGGAGGCCATTACAGTAATCCACCCTGCTGCTGATAAAAGCATGAACAAGTTTCTCTAAGTCTTTACTGGAAACAAAGCATCTGATCCTTGCAATGTTTTTGAGATGATAGTATGCTGATTTACTAACTGCTTTGAGATGAATATTGAAACTCAGATCTGACTCCAGAGTTACACCAAGGTTCTTAACCTTATTTGTTGTTGTTTGACCCTTAGTGCCAAGGTACGCATTCACCTTGAGAACCTCATCTCTGTTCCCAAACGCAATGACTTCAGTTTTCTCTTTGTTTAACTGAAGAAAGTTTTGGCACATCCAATTGTTCATTTCATCAATGCATTGGCAGAGGGTGTCAACCGGGCTGTAGTCATTAGGCAGTAAGGCTAAGTAGATCTGAGTGTCATCAGCATAGCTGTGGTAGGAGATTTGGTTCTTTCTCATTATTTGGCTCAGAGGGAGCATATAAAGGTTGAACAGGAGAGGTGCCAGAATTGAGCTTTGTGGGACTCCACATGTCATGGGTGTCCACCTTGGCCTATGGTCACCTATACTAATATATATATATATATATATATTATTATTATTATTATTATTATAATTATTATTATTAATATTATTATTATTATTATTTTAAATCAAAGTAAGCAAATGAGCATGCTTTTGCAAAAACAACAACATCTGTAAATACATAATTCTCTCATAATTTTACTAGCTGGGATTTTTCCCCATTTTTCTTTCCCCTTTTTAATTTTATTAAATTTAAAAAATCGATATAAAACATTTTTTTTATATATATGTGAATGGGTATGTTATAAAACTTAATGATAAATATAAATCTAATAACTGTTTCCTAAATTAGTGCATTTATTTTGTCATTCCTAAAACAACAAAACTAAACCCAAATAATTAATCTCTACATTTCAACAAATTAACAGACCAACTAAAATACATACAAATAAACAAAATATGTAAATTGGATAGACAACTTTTTGACTAATCTGCATTCAATTAACAGCAGAAATGCAATGGCATTAAATATTTTTTTTAACAGCATGCCAATTAATGCACTGTAGCACACACACACACACACACACACACACACACACACACACACACACACACACACACACACACACACACACACAAGAACACATGGCTCCTTGTGACTCCACATCAATGGAGGCTTT
>CAIGQZ010032474.1:290555-301699 GCA_903798205.1 Danio tinwini
TGAATGAATGAATGAATGAATGAATGAATGAATGAATGAATGAATGATAAATACATAAGTATATTATCTTACTAACCCCAAACATTTTTGTTTAGCTTTTTGTCTTTTTGGACTATCACGTCATTATTTCAGCACTAATAAAAACAATCAATCAGTCAGATGTCCAATATGAACTACATGTGAGTAACACTAACTCTAATCCACCCAGTCTCTGTCTATATACAGCATTCTAAATTGCTTCAGATTGCATTTTCATCAGGATGCTGCCTTTGTAGGTGTCAGACAGCGAGGCCACTCACCAGCATTTGAAACAGAGCTTTGTATATTTAATTACATGAAACATGCCGTGTCGTCTAATTGAACTGAGCTGGAATAGAGCGAGGAAAGGAGTTGCTATGAAATTATACTGCTCTGTCGTGGATTTGTGTGGAACAACAGTGTACCAGCAGGGGTAATTCAAATGTTTCCTCCACGAAACCATGCATGACTGTGTTTGTTGTTATGATTTTGTCATTTCATAATAACAATGCTATTCTCGGTTTGCTTCAATTGTGATGAAATTGGGGACCAAATAACAGAGAGAACATTGCCGCTGTCAGACTGTCAGATGTGTGTTCGTGTTCCAGACGTGTGCGAGTTGATGGGCTGCAGCTTTTCATTGCTTCTTCATGAAAGTGATGATAGCTCGGGCTCATAATGGGAATGAAGATATTGAGGGATATTTTTCTGCTCACATCTCTTTAATAAACAAAGATCAGTTTCAAGCCATTTTTGGTTCATGAATTTTGGACGTTTTTTCAACGGTTGGCCTTCAATTTGAAGTCAGTGGAGATTAATTAAAATCCTTTTGATTTTGGACAGTTTTTAAATGGTTGGACTTTAATTTGAAGTCAGTGGAGATTAATTAGTGTCCTTTGAGTAAGATTTATTTTTAAAAAGATTTATTTTATTTATTTTTATTTTGTAGACTGCACATTTTACTGGCTGAAACAGTCTAAAGGCCTGTGCACACCGAGACATTTTTTGCACGCGTTTTCCGTCGACGTTTAATGCCTCGTGATTAAATAAAGGGCATCAATGTGATCGTGCACACCAACCCACAAAAACGCCAGGTGCAAAATCGTCATTTTTAAAAAAACGCCTTATGCTCATTTTTTTTGTTTTGATGCTTTAGATTGGCACTTTTGTTCACGTGCACGGAACTGCTGAAGTTACAGTAAACAGCACTTGGAGGCGCTCAAGCACAACACTGTCAATGCGAGTGCACATTGAAAAAGATGCCCAGAGGCGTGATGAACGTGGAGCTGCTTATTGCACTGGTGAACAAAAATCATTTCTTCATTGCTAGAGCTGGAGCTGCTGCTAGAAACATCCATAACAAGCGTGTCAACTTTGTCTTCTTTCCCTGTTTCCCTGCTCGACGCCTGTGAAAATCGCTTGGGTTTGAATCCGGAAAAACGTCTTGGAAAACGCTGACGATAAACGCAAACGAAAAGCGTCCCGGTGTGTACAAGCCTTAAAGTCGCTAAGCAAGGGGTCTCAAACTCAAATTGACTCAAAGGAGGGCCGTTTTAACATTCAAGCACAAGAAAAATTGGAAACCTGATGTAACTGATGCACCTTAGGATAACAGAAATTATGTTTCTATTTCAAGCATTACTTGTCACCAATGCTAATGCAATCAGCATGTTTTGTTTGCATCACATAGCTGCTGAAGTATGTCTGTGGCAGTTGTGTGTATGGCTGAGAATTATGGCCCGTTTCCACTGAGTGGTACGGTATGGTACGGTTCGGTACGCTTTTATGGCCGTTTCCACTGTCAAAAGGTACCTAAAAGTGAACTGTACCATACCACTTTTTGGGTACCCATTGCAAGGGCTACCTAGCATGACAAAAGGGTACCAAAAAGTGAAGCTAGATGTGCAGCTGAACGATATTGGTTTACAGTAAAACGTCACTAGTGCACACAAGCAGGAGAATGAAAACAGAGAAACTGCCATTTTTAAATACACCATAGTCTTATATACATATAATAACGAGCCATGGTTGACGCAATCTCAAACAAACTGTGTCATTGTCTTGATAAACAGCCACAAAGCCAAAAAGAACAAAATCTGCCGTGTCCTGTTTTTGTTTTACGAGGCCATCTAAAAGTGCGAGCTGTTTCATTTTCTCCAGAGAGCTCGCTGCATGTCTATATTTTAATCTTTATTTTTTTTTAAGCTGATGATAAAAACAGGCGCATGATTAGTTTTTCTGTCATTGATAACATATCTGAGATTGTAAGGGGCTGTATGTGTTCATATATGTTGCATTTATTTATTTATTTTATATAATTGCAGACGTTACTTTAGGCTATTTCGCATTTTCACAACTTTCGTCATTGATCTGCAGTTATAATCAAATTATGTTCATAAAAAAGTTAGTAATGAACATTTATACACAAGTATTTATGTGTATAAAGCATCTGTTTTGTGAAAAGTGCTTCTCATATGATATGTGAACGACCCGTACAGCTTTACTTTGAGCGAGATTTCCTTGAGCAAGAATGGCGTCGACTGAAACTTTCTGTCATACACCACCCTTGGTACTCTTTTGGCAGTGAAAACGCAAGCCTGATAAAGGTGACCCGTACCGTACTGTACCAGTCAGTGGAAAGAGCCATTAGACACACATTCAGTCATTCTTCCACAGAGTATACTGTATGCAGTCAAAACTCTAGCTTTTTGTTTCTTGTTGTATATATTGAAGGGGTAGTTTAAATTGCTATGAAAATACTACAGATAATAGGCATAATAATATTAATTATTTTTCTGTTCCAAACAGTTGTTGCTTAAATATTTTGCTAAAAGGCCTGCGGGCTGACAGTTTAAGACCCCTGAGCTAACTTGAAAAAGCAAAGTCATGTAAATATATATAGGGGTTCATACCCCTTCCAAATTCTGACTTAAAGGTACTATTATTCAGCCATTTTATTTATTTATTTTTTGACCGTATTTGACACAGGTTTTTACCAAATATGACGCAGGCTTCTCCCAAAAGAAAATAAGATTATGTACAAGAGGCATCATTGAAAGAAAAAATAAATATATTTCTCAGCTTTTATTTACATTTGAACAAAAACTTGCATGCCCAAAATTATTCATAATCTTAATAATAAATACAAAAGGTTTTATTAGCTATTACAGCAATTAGATGCTTCCTATAATTACTGACCATTACTGACCATTGCATCTCCACTGGTATTAATCTTTCAAGAGTTTACACTTTATTTATTTATTTATTTATTTATTTATTTATTTATTTATTTATTACACTGCTGTTTTGTGAGAGAGCCCTCAGCTTATGAGGTCCTCGAGCCCTGGGCTCCCTCTTGTTTGCCGGGCGAGAGGGGAGTTTGAGCTTGGTAGACCTTGATGAACTTCCCCGACTTATTTCTGGCTAATGACAGATACAGGATAGCTAAGGAGAGATGTACACTTGCTAAGAGCTTGGCTATGGTATCAATTTGGTATGTTCAATTTACTTAGGTTGCGTGTTTTTGGACTGTGGGAGAAAACCGGAGAACCTGGGGAAAACCCACATGAGCACTTGGAGAATAAGCAAACTTTGCGCAGAAATGTCAACTGGTTTAGTAGGGAATTCAGAGACGTTCTTGCTGTGAGGCAGCAGTGCAAATCACTGAGCCGACGTGTCACCCATCTGGAAAGGAGGGGGGGTAGGGTTGGTTGAGGGTGGGGTTCTTCAAGATTAAGATACTTAGATAAGAAAACTCTGGTTATTTATGGTGAGTTAGGAATCATTTGATTGGTGAATCAACCGTGAGCTGATGTGGGACCAGCTGTGAACAATCATAAGCACGTGATCCTCTTGAAATTAGTTTATAAATAAACTTAACTTAGCTTATAAGCTCCAACTCTTTCATGTTGGATGTTCTCCTTGTCATCACCCTGATCTTTAGCTTCCTTTACAGATTCTCAATTGGATTTAATTATGGGCTCTGGCTGGGCTACTGCAAAACATTCATGTTTTTTTTTTTGTCTGCTATCCATTGCCTCACCACTTTTGCTGTGTATTTTGGGTTGTTGTCATGCTGAAATGTCCACTGGTGCCTAAGGTCATGTTTCTCTGCAGACTGCCTTATGTTATTGCTTATCATTTTAATGTATAGCCTGTTTTTTGTGTATTTATTTCATTCATTCATTCATTCATTCATTCATTCATTCATTTTTTTTATTTCAGTTTAGTTGTTTTTATTATTATCATTTTTTAACCAACACAGTTTTTACCATTTTTACATAGATGTTTTTCACCCCTAAAATATAAAGGAAGTAAGTTTTGTTTTGTATTTTCGGTTAAAATGTACCATGGTAATATGTGGTTTATCACGGTATATCTGTCTATACATTTATGATAATGACCTACACCATGCATGGCATCGTGAAAACACCATGTTTCCAATTTTATTTTATTTTACTTTTTTAAAACCACGGTACCATAAATCCTAAGAATAATATCTTAATAATGCTTCATTTTAGATCATTTCAGCATAGCAGTATGTTTGTTTGTGAACAGGCGGAGCAGGATAACGGTCATCCTCTTCCTGCATACTCGAAGCTGGAGATTGAAATTCTGGACGAGAACAACCAGGCGCCTTATTTCCAGCAGTCTTTGTACCGGGGCTTCGTCAGTGAATCCTCCTCTGTCGGCACCACCATCTCAGCCAGCGCCAACCTCACGGCCCCGCTGGCCATCATAGCCCTGGACAACGACATTGAAGAGGTGAGATATTCATATGAACAAAAAAAACATCATATTTCAAAATTCATAATGTATGCTGCTGCGCTGCTGCAATGCAGACATGCATAAAGTCACAGATGGTTTCAGTCTCTCCATATGTTTTATATTGTAGCTGCTGCCAGGGGCCACACCAGTAGGTACCAGAGTGAAGTGATGTGTGCCCTTTTGTCCTTTTCCCTTTGTCATTTTCTTCTTTTTTTACTACTTACACATAAAAAACTTTGTATTTTTGTCATAAAACTTTTTTTGTAGTTTTCATATTGCAATTCTACTATGTTTCTTCTGCTTGTCCACTAGAAGATTTATGGAGTCCATGAACAGATTTAATATGTATTTGTTTTATTTATCCAATATCTTGGATGATGCCTTTTTTCTTTTTTATTTGTTTCTTTTTCACTTGTTAAGAACCTAAGAAAGCATTTTTTAAATTTCCATTTTCAGTTTGCATATTTCAATTCTTTTTTTTTATTCTGCTTCTCCACTTGAAGATTTGAGATTTAATTAATATTAGTCAATGCATTTACTAACATTTATCCATGCATGTATTACAGTATTTTTCATCTTTGTTAAAGGTAGTTAAAATTATTTAAAAGAAATAACATTAGTTTACTTTAACTCACAATGCATTAACTACAGCAGTGTTAACAATCACAACTTTGGATTTTAAAGAGCCCATATTATGCATTATAAACAGTCATATTTTGGTTTTGAAGGTCTCCAACAACAGGCTGATATGCATGCAAGGTCAAAAAACACTTTTCATTGTTTTATAATATGCATTTATTTTTTACCTAATTATCCCAACGACAAATGCTTTTTTTGCTTAAGCCTAATCTGCGCTGATTGGTCCGATAATCCAGTCTGTTGTGATTGGTCAACTGCATACAGCGTGAGATGGAGAGAAACTCCCAAGAAGTAGTCAGAGCACAGAGTTTACAGTATGTGTGAGCCTAATGCAGAAATGCATTAAAGCAATGCAGGTAAACACCAGCATATTACTCTGCTCATAACCCTAACCTCAAGTGATAACAACGACACACATTCAGTATTAATCCCCACAATGGCAAAAGTTAAACTATTTTGAAAATTGACGACATCAATGCAAAGAAATTGCAGAAGATCGTGAGCACAAAACGCATTTAAATCAGTAAAGGCAGTACATGTCAAGTTTTCAACATGGTTTTGGAAGCGATATGAGAAATAGCCTTTACGACCTACAGCCGCTCGGAGCGATTACAAGTTACAACACACAGTTAAAAACATATTTTGCAAACTACTGTACAGAAAACGAGGCAACCATTTTAATCACACTACACATTGTGCAGGAAGGAGAAACACTTACAGGATCTGGAGGAAGAAGAAACTGGCCCATATGGACTCTGTAACAGTTACTGACGAAGACCCATTCATAAGTAATCTTTGCTGATCCTTCCTTTAATAACAAATGGCCAGTGAATCCCGTGCTGCAGAGTAGGTTATTGTATCAATCATCAGAAAAATGACAGTAACAAACACAAGCACATGGTTGGCTATGCTGTGGTATTGTTGTGAAAATGAACTTTAACCCTTTGTTCTCCACTGCCGCATGTCTGGCCATCTCTCAGTGATGGTAATCTTTGTGTCATGGTCAATCCTATGATCATATCTTCCAAAATTTGTTTCTGAAAATCCGGGGGGGTTGGGGGGTGTTAGGAGAGTGACTGGAAGGGATGCCTGGTCTGTCAGCAATCCAGCGGTGTTAAGCCCCATTCACAGGGGGCGTCAGCTTCAACGCTTCCCATTTACTTTGAATGGGTGACGTCTCGTGTTGTTGAACTGCATTGTGGATCCGTCGGCGCCGCTTTAGTGGCGTTGATCGCTGCAGAAGTTGGAACTTTCTCAACTTTTCAAGTGCCGATGGAAGCGCTAGCCAATCAGATTTATGTAGGCAAATACACCAGCTCAGACAGTAGCCGATTGCTGGATAAATTCATTGGCTGACGCTGCTATGACGATCGCGTCAGCCCCAACTTCAGACACGCCCTCTGTCAAGCGTTGACGCTGAAGCCCCATGTGAATGGGGTGTTACCAGATTGTACCAATCACCTGAGGACCAGGGGAAGGGGTTGAAATTCCGGGAGTTTTCCAGGAAAAATGACAAATCGGAAGGTGGGTCTGAAATACGGGTGACTCCCGGGAAAAATGCGAGTGTTGGCATGTATGCCTATGATCCCTCGCACTTCGCTAGTGTCTGAAGGGAAAGGCTCACGTTTTACCTCATTCAGTAGTTCATATTTGGTATTGTTTCGTGTCAACATTGGTATGAACAAAAGATCTGGAGGAATGACGAATCATTTAAACGACGCTGAGTGGAATCTTTTATTAAAAAAATCAATATTTTTTAACAAGGTGCACCTTCTTAGATTTAAACCTCAGCTGGATGTTTTCATTCACTTAGAGCTGTGTTGCACATTTTTAAAAACCCATAATACGGGCTCTTTAATAATGCATTAGTAAAGGTTGGAGTATAATTAATAAATGCTTTACATGATTATTTAAACTTAATTATTGATATACAGTACATTATCTAAAGCAGGGGTGTCCAAACTCGGTCCTGGAGTGCCGGTGTCCTGCTGTGGTTAGCTCCAACTTGCTACAACACACCAACCAGGAAGTTTCTAGTATATCTAGTAAGAGCTTGATTAGCTGGTTCAGGTGTGTTTGGTTAGGGTTGGAGCTAAACTCTCCAGGACACCGGCCCTCCAGGACCGAGTTTGGACACCCCTGATCTAATGTGTTATCCTGATAATAGTTACACTCAAATATTGACTTTTGCTGCTTGTTCAAACTAGTACTTATTTAAAATTAGTAGAATTCAGCACAATTCTTAAATTTTTTTGGGGGGGGAACAACTTAATTGTTTTATGTTCAATCCACATAAATTTGTAAAAACAATTGAGTTAACCTAATTGATTTGTGTTGGAACAACATGTAGGAATTGGGTGGAACCCAGCATTTTTTTTATCAGTGTAGTAAGGTATTAGTTGGGTTTCGGTATTGGGTAGGATTAGAGATGTAGACTAAGATCATACTTGTATTGTATTGTCGTTGTATTTTGCACTGTCTGGAGCCAGCACCTAAGCTTTTCACTCATCATAGCACACGTGCTGCTGATGATGTGACAATAAAAGTGATTTGATTTGATTTGATTACTTTATAAGTGCTAATAAACAGCTAAAGTTGTAATAATAGGCAGGTAATATGGTAATAATTACAGTTATAGTGGGAATTGGTACTTAAACTAAAGTGTTACCCAAAAACATGTTTTCTCTCTTATTCATGTTTTTGCAGTGTGTGCATGGGTTTGCATTGAACTGTGTGTCATGCTCTTATTAATGCTGCATTTGACCTGCTGTTTTTTATTGTTATCTTTTTTGCTATTTGTTTTGTGAAGACTAAAGACCCTCAGCTGAAGATCACTCTGAATGAATACACCACCATCTTCACCATCACCACTAGCGGCATCACACGATTCCTGACCCTGCTGAAACCAGTGGACCGAGAGATACAGACCAACTACACATTAACGGTACATACACATACACACGCTCACACGGCTACATTTAATCTACAAATATAGCTTCAATTATTGTATCCCTGTAATAAAATATTTATGCATATAAGTAATAATAACAGAGATTATATGGGATTACATGTATGCCAAATAAAACAAAGAAAGGTTAAAATAAAATAAAAATATAGATTTTTTTACAATTTACAAATAAAAAAAAACTATGAAAATACAAATTCTCTTTAAACAAACTGTTGATTTTAAAATTATACATATTAAGTAAAAAGAATCTTTTTTTAATTTTATTTTATTTTATTTTATTTCAGAGATGACATTAGAAGTACAGAAGATTACCAAAGTCTCTGTTTGTTATTTTATTTTATTTTTTATTATTATTATTTTGTTTATATATTTTTCTTGTATTTTATTTTTATTGGCACAAATCTAATCCCATAAGATTAATTAATTACTTGATCTGCCTTTATTACTTGTTTATTTAAGATTGATTTACATTTAGTTTTATTATAGTTGTACTTTTGTATTTTTCTTTAGCAGTATACACTACAACATTTGTAGGGTTTTCGATGTTGATTTTTATTGTAGTGTTTAGTGTTTTATGTATGTTATTATTATCATAAATTACATATCATACACTGTAAATAACAATTAGTTGATTTAAAAAAAAAGAGCAAACTCATTGTCTTATAATAATTAAATGTGCTGTATGTACGTCTTCTAAAGCATAAACATATAATAATTTGTTTGCAGATATTTAAGAAACATGCCAAGTTAACATACTTGTTTAACTGAAAAACAATGCTGAAGTCAGTTATTCTGCTATGTAAATGTGTTTTCCGTGCCAGAATGGCTGTCTTTGTTTTGGTCATTTTAACCTGCCCAATGCCAGTTTAGCCAATTATATTTCAGCACCTTGGGTTCCCTTGGTGGAAAACTATGTGTTTCATTCATTCACTCAGAAAGGCTCTGAAAGCATGCGCCTGTGACCGAAATGCAAGCTCCGGTGGACTGTGGCAGACTCTGAATTCCACATGACATTATTAATTATCATATAATATAAATATTACAAACCTAAACATTAGGTGAGCAGGTTACATTGTAACCGTGTGTCCTAACAACACGCTATGTGACGAGATACGCAGTGATAAACAATTTGGCTGTTTACACCAGAAGAAACACGACAGAAATTTTAATACAGCCATTCAGGTGGACAGAATATGCACTCACTCACAAAATGGTAAGGTTTGTTATCTATTTAATACATATTAACCCCCTTTAACATTATTAAATGTACATGCTGAATCACTCACGTGTTTAGTTCTAAAGTTCAATTTCTAACAGTTTAATTCATTTTCAAGATCTGAGGTGAATTATCGGATGCTGTTTTCAGTATAAGACAATGCATCTTATGTAAAATGGCATTCAAACTCACATTGTTAGCATATAACACTGAATAAAGCACATGAGGTTTACCTGAGGTGATCACTGTCATAGGTTTCTGTTGTTCAGCTGTGAGAAATAGAAGCAGTTTCTAATATATCAATTTGAGGTGTTGGTTAGGACAAAAACTTATTTTAATATGGAAAATATTTCTTCTATCGGGTGCTGTTGCTTTTATTTAAAACACAGTTTAAATCACTCGCTCTTGTACTCAATCTGGCAACCTGTGCTTGTGTTTGCTTTGCAGTAGAGCAATACCTAGTTCAACTACTGGGTGTCAAACTTACATACTGCACCTTTAAGTAAACATTTATTATAAATTATAAACATTAAGGCAATGGGTTTACTTTTTTAAGTAACTAATTGCTTTTTACAGCGTATAATTTATTATTGTTATTGATGTTTAATAGTTTATAATCTTTGTAGTATTTTAGTTTTTTTATTGCATAAAAAAACTCTAATTAAAATTAATCTAAGGTAATTAATATCAGTCTATTACACATATTTGCCTTTACATATTAAAGTGGCACATTTAGAGTCACTGTCACTCAAGTCCTCTCTCACTGAAAATGAATAGCCGGTCACTTAAGTTCAGTCTTCTGTCCCCTTGAGATTATTTACTGCTCTTGCAAGACCCAGTGTGCGTCAGCATCTGCTCTGTTGGACTCCTCCAGCATGAGGAGCGTCTCATTTATTAACAACAGGGAACGTTCTTACTTGAAGATGAATATTTCTGTCTTGAGCATCAAGTTCACAGCATGCTGAAAGTTCGCTGTGATGAAGAAAACAAACGGACTGAAGCGATGCTGTTTGTTCAGGATGTGAAGTGTCTCTTCAGGACTCTCTCCATCGATTGGATCTATTGATCTGAGATTTGGACTCGAGTGTCTCTGATCTTTCCAGAATCCCTGATCTCCAAGGAGCGGTTAAAAGACAGATGGATCACAGGAGAAAGATTTGAGCGCTGGTTTTTGATCATTGTCTAATCGGAGAGGCAGGGTTGGTTTCACAGGCCGTTTGCTGTCTTTGATTTCAGAGATGACATTAGGAATAGATAGGATGACCAAAATATCAGTATGTCATTTTATTATTGTTTTAATGGCAATACTTTTATTTTATTTTATACAATTTTATTTTGTTTTATTTATTCATTATTTTATTTTATTTTATGCATTCAATCTACAGATTACTATAAAAAATAATGAATTTTAATTTTAGTTGTTTACAAAATAAACTGATATGTCTTTGTTTCAGAGTTGACATTATAGACAGGATGGACAAAATATCTGTATTTTATTTTATTTTATTTTATTTTATTTTATTTTATTTTATTTTA
>CAIGQZ010032474.1:345038-355515 GCA_903798205.1 Danio tinwini
GCAATGAAAGTAAATTAGATTTATGCATGCTTATAACAACTGTCATTAAGCAACATTTTCTCAGTTATGACATTTTAGATGTTTCAAAGACAAAAATAAAGGTAACACATTTTACTTTAAGTGGTGTTCATAAGACTGTCATGAAACATTTATAATCATGACATGGCACATGAATGTGAATGAGATTTATGCATGCTTATAACAACTGCCATTAAGTGTCATTTGCTCAGTTATGAAATTTTAGATGTTTCAAAGACAAAATAAAAAATAAAAGGCACTACTTTACTTGAAGGACTGTTCATTAGAATGTCATGAAACCTTTATAATGATGACATGACATGTAATGGATGTGATTGAGATTTTAGCCATGCTTATGTCATTAGGTATCATTTGCTCAGTTATGACATTTTACAGTAGATGTTTCAAACACAAAAAAATAATGGTAATGTTTTACTTGAAGGGGTGTTAATAAGAGTGTCATGAAACCTTTATAATCATGACATGGCACTCAATGAATGTGATTGATATTTTTGCTATGATTACATGTCATTAAGTGTCATTTGCTCAGTTATGACCATTTTGATGTTTTAAAGACAAAATAATAAATGTACAGTAACACATTATTTGAAGGGGTGTTCATAAGACAGTTATGAAATCTTCATAATCATGACATGACACTCAATGAATGTGATTGAGATTTTAGACATGGTTACATGTCATTAAGTGCCATACGTTCAGTTATGACATTTTAGATGTTTTAAAGACAAAAAAATAAAAGTAATACTTTACTTGACAGGGTGTTCATAAGACTGTCATGAAACCTTTATAATCATGACATGACATGCAATGCATGTGAATGAGATTTTATACATATAGCAAATGTCATTAAGTACAAATGTAATTAAGGGTCATTTGTTCAGTTAGGACATTTTAAATGCAAAGATGACATTGTTTGTTATGACAACTTGACAAACAAATACATCACACATGGATTTTGTCTTTGTAAAGACAACTTGACATTACCAAAACAAAACTTGAAGTAAATCTGTAAAAAAAGATAATAACTGGTTGTGATGTACTGTCATAACAATGCATTTTTCACATTTAAAATGACATAACTGAGCAAATGTCACTTAATGACAGTTGTCATAAGCATGCATAAAATCTCATTCACATTCATGGCATGTGTCATGTCATGATTATAAAGGTTTTATGACAATTTTATGAACACCTCTTCAAGTAAAGTGTTACCAAAATAAATAGTAGCATTAATCATTATATCACATGCATTAAAATGTTAAAAACTACTTTATTTTGTTTTATTAGCTATATATTAAATTCCCCACTCTAGATGTTTATTCTAGAATTGATCCACTTGTTACATTTACATAATCTAAAAAACACTACATTTTAATACTGAATTCAGCGCATCAGATGCATTTTGTTAGAAAGCAAAACAACACTTTCATATTCCTAGAGAATTTCAAAATAAAATAAAAATGCAAAGAATTTGATATTTCTTGCTACTACAGCTTTTTAAAACACTTGTTTTTCTGTAATACTGTATTTGATTTCGTTTTTCTGTTGTGACCAAAATTGTGCAATGTCTCGTGTAATTAGATGATGTAAATGCACAGTACTCTGAACACTTTCCTACTCTTCCCACACCAGAGATGAAGTCAAAAACATTTTCTGGAAAACAACCTGCCGATCCGGTGCTAATCAGAGGTTGTTGTGAGCATCCCTGAGGTCTGAAATTCACACATGAAACCGCTCTCTCTCTCTCTCTCTCTCTCTCTCTCTCTCTCTCTCTCTCTCTCTCTCTCTCTCTCTCTCTCTCTCTCTCTCTCACACCCATGCTGTATCACCCTGCACTGCCTCTGGGCTCCAAATCACCCAGAAAACCCATGAAGCAAGACACGGCCCTTCTGGATCAAAAGCAGCTCTCGTGATCACATTCACCTCCAAATAAACACAGCACATCGCCTGATATAGAAAAAAAAAATATATATATATATAAAAAAGTCACTTTTATTTAATGCTTTAAACCAGGAAAATGGTCTCAAGGCAGCTTTAGAAAAAAAACAGGAAATAATCGAAAACTCAAGTATATTTCAACTCAAAGCTTAAAACCTCTAAGCTATTTTCTTTCTCATTCGTTTTTTTTTATTTCGTTGGATCTCAGCATAATGTCTAGATTTTGAGGATCTTTTGGTCTACTTCACTTTGTCAGGCAGGTCCTATTTAAAGGGTCACGAAACACTAAAATACATTTTTTGAGCTGTTGTCAGTCATATATGTGTCCGACGCTGCTATACACACTATTAGGACACATATATTTCACAAACGAGTAAAAATTGGTTGTTTTTGCATTATTTTGAGCAAATTCGTTCTTCCGGTTTGAAACCAACTTTTGAAGCTGCATCACGGCCATTAGATACTTGCGTGTAGTCCACCGTGGAGAATGGATGTCTGTACCTGCGAGTACATCATGACGTCTCTGAGTGTGCGGCATTAATTCAAGAGAAAGACTTGTTTTAAACCAATCAGTGCGCTCTATTGTGTATGCGGTGCAACTTCATTAATATGCATGACAGCTTCGAAGACTGTTTTACCTGTTACAGTGACAGAGAGATGCCACGTCGTGTTGCCAAAACAAGTGAAAGATCGAGAATTTGGAGACATGGGTCATTGTTGCATTTACTATTGTGCTGCAACGAAGGTTTTGTTTTCATTTCCCCGCTATGAGAGCTCAGCTGGACTCATGTCTGGATTACAGAGCACGTGACAGAAATGCATTTGTAAGGAACATTTTTACCCGAGAGCTTTTCGCATCTGCAAATGATGAAATCTGGATTTGCTGCTCATCTCCTTTAAAAAAAAAAAAAACACAGCTCTAGTTTAATTGTCATGTGTCTACAGATTTGGTAAGTGTGTCTGTGATCAGTGTCCTTTGTTTGTTCATTCAGATGGCAAAGTTAGTTTGTATCGTCAGCAGTGCTCTTTCAGTTTTTAAAGATATACCATTGTCAAAATGATTTAGTTACCAAGTTTACAGTATGTTAATATCACTACAATATTATAGTACAATATTATAGACTGAAAGATCCGCTGTAAATGCTGCTCTCCAAATGTAAATACTACAATCAAGCTATTCGTGTAGGATTTTCGCTGCATTTAGTGACAGGATAGTCTATACACACACGGCTTTCTGACGCTATCTACTGAGTGCATCTAGTTACCGAGAAATGCAGAGCGTTTTTTTTTTTACAACGTGCGGTATCAAACATTTTATTAAAACTCCATTCTACAGCAGTTCCTCTCATGGGGAACATGCAGGAAATATTCCTGAAAGAAAGTGATAGTGCCAAACTGCAGTAAAAGTCGACAAATTAATAATTTGGCAAATAATTTGATTACTGATGTCCATGTAAACACAGCCACTGTCTTTCTCCCCTGCGTCTGTGTGTTTATTTTGCCAGCGTGTACCCAAATGAAAACTCCCTTTTTTGCAACTCCTTCCCTCTTTCCCTCCCCCGACACTCCCACACTCCCAGAGCTGGACACGCCCACTTTCCTGACTTCTTCCTAACTAGAGGTGTGAAAACACCCTGTTGAGACAGGAGGGTTTCGTGGCCCTTTAAGTGCTTTCTTAATTGTGAACAGGTTTGGAAGTAATCAGCCATGGGTGTGGCTAAAGTAATTGAACGCAGGTGTGATAAACCAGAGTTATGTTTTAATAGGGCAGCAAACACTTTTTCACACAGGGCTTTGTAGTTTTTGATTTTGTTTTCCTTTTATAATAATTAAAAAACTTTGTTAAAAAACTGCACGATGTGTTTACTTGGGTTATCACTGACTAATAATTATATTTGTTTTATGATCTAAAACATTTAAGACAAACACAATTTTTTGCATTTTTCTCAGCCTTCTATGTTTGGTTATTGCACTTTAAAGGCAATAAAAATAACCTACTTTTTGACATAAGGGTGAAACTGCTGAACATACACACAGGAACAAGAGAAAGAGTGCCCATTTTAGAAGAAAATTTCAGAAGACACTTTTCATTTACTGTCCACCCTAGAGCTGGGCAATAAAATCGGTATCGGTATTTATTGACCGAACACCATTGTCAATAATGATAAAAAAAAATAAAAGTTTTGTATGAAGTTTCTGTATGAAGCGCTATAGTTTTATTCAAATGTGGCTGCTGAGTGCGCGCCTTGGAAGGAATGCCAACAAGCTTAGGGTGTAAGTTTGTCATTCGTCCATTTGTCATCCTCTGAGGAAATAGTTGATGGCCGCATAGTTACAAGAGATGCCATAGAAAATGGTGTAGAAAACCATGCGTTTGCACTTGTCACTTAAAAACACATGTGAAAATGAGTGCCATATGGCAGCAGTAAGGGCGCTTGTAAATGGATGTAAAGAAGTTTTGGTTTCTTTTCTTATGCATCCCACCACTAGCACCCCATCTGAAATAGCTTTTAGCATAGGGGGTAATATAGTCATTCAACTTCACAATTTGTAATGTTGCAATTTAAATAATATTTAAATAATAATGGTTAGTTCCTTTACTTGAAAGCTCAGCTTTGATTGTTATAATTTGTTTTGTTTACAGAGTTTAAGGTTTACTGTATCACTATTATTTACACCTTACAGATGTTGATCTAATTTAAAGTTTGCTTTGATTGTTCAGCGCTTACACTTTACCATTGCACACACTTTGTAACATTTTATTTATCAAGTTTAAGAGTCTCTTTAACACGTATGTTCATTTTATTATAACGAGATCAGATATTTTGTGTAACTATTTTTGTTTTTGAAACTATTAAAACTATTTGCCTTAGGAATGTTGGTAAATTAAAATAAAGTGGTTAAATAAAATAAATTGTAATATTTAATGTATTGTTAAAAATGATTCAATAGTTATCGATACTGAATGATATAAAACATGATACTGTGATGTTGTTGTTTTTATATCGCCCAACCCGTGACCATATGCACAACACCTAAAATTTTAGATTTTGACTGTAATGTAATTGTGTGGACCATTTGCAAAGCTGCTTTAAACAACACCTATAGTGAAAAGCATTATCCTCTTATTAAGTGTGATGCAGCTTCCAGGTCCAAGTGCTCTATCAAACTGTATGGGGAGACTCAATAACGGTAATAATAAACGTTTACAAAGCGCTGTATATATATATATATATATATATATATATATGCATATGCCTAATATCAGATGTCCAGAAAGTGACACATTTTTTATAAATTGTAAAAATAAATGAAAAAAAATTTGGTGATGTAGCAAGTGCAGAGACTGTTGTGTACACCATAATTTGATATAAAATTCACTTTAATGTGTGATATGACTAAAATGTGGTCATAAACAAATATTTCCTCAATTCAAATGGATAGCGGCTTAGACCCAGAAAGAGTATTTCATACGTCACGACTTGACAAGTGGATACAAATAAACTTGAATTAAATCATCACAAGGACAAGTCAATTTTGCCCAGTATTTAAACAATATACCACATTATAAATACACCACAAACTCATTATTACTCCTGATAATAAACGTGTTGTGCAGCAGAAATAAGTGTAACAGTCCAAATACAGCACAAAACCATCAATCTATACCAAATTAAATACTCAAAGTTAGATATGCAAAATATTACATTTTTGCGCCACTACCACCAAATGAAGGGCTTTATTGTAAACATGCTTTACCTGCATTGACAGGTTTTGGGACTGCATGCAAATCTGGTCAGTGTGTTGTTTCAGCAAAGTGATTTTAGTGAGTTATCAGCATATTAGCATGACGGAACCAACTGACAGAAATGCAGGAAAAGGCTTAGGAGAAACCAGGCCTGTGCTTTATAAATCAGTTTTTTGCATGTGCAGCAGGAGAAAGAAAATGATGACGGCATATTTGACTTCAAGGAGAGGAGAGAGACTGACAAGCACAAAGACGGCAGGTTTTTATACACCCTCAACACGTACGCACTCGCGGAAGATATTCAAACATATTCCAAATAAATGAAAGCCATTACGGTTAAAAATAGCACTCATATCTGTACTTGTGGAGAGGAGGGTCAAGCATGTGTGTGTGCGTGCATAATTTTAAGCATAATTCTAAGCTGATGCCAAAAGGGGCTATTTTAGATCTGAATAAGCGATGGAGTTCGCTAACAGACTATACAATGACTTTATGTGTCAGCTTTACATTTTTCTTGCCTGTGTTATTGCCGAATAATAATAAAAGCACACCAAGGCTGGCTTTATTTAATTGAGAACACTATGGTAATATTTTGAAATGTTTTAATAATTTATAATAACAATTTTCCGTTTCTTATTTTCAGTCTTCTGTGTCACATTTTCCTGATTTGATGTTCCTTTTAATGTTGAGAAATATTTTAAAGTTGAGGAATTAATTTCTAAACCCAAAACAACAGAACATATTTTAAATTAAATTCACTTGAGATGAAAAATTGCATAATGTATAACGATACATTAAAGTACAATATTACTATTTTATTAGGGGTCAAAATTATAGATTGTTTCATGTCAAAAAAAACAAAAAAACAATTGGGATATTTGCAGCAAGTTGACTACCAGAGTGACAGGCAGCTACAAAGTCGCTGCTAGTCTGAATGAGGCATAAGATCTCAAAACTCATGGCTTCTGGTAGTATCCAGAATAGCAAAGTCTACTAAAGGAGGTCGAGCTTTTTTATTTATGGCTCCTAAAGTCTGGAATTTCTGATAATGTCCGAGACTCAAACATGCTCTCACAGTCCAAAACTAGATTAAAGACCTGTTATAGACTTATTTTAGTAAAACATACACACAATTGATCACATAATGGTATGATGCATGAGGTGGGCTTGACAAACCACCTGTAGGACACACTCCTCCTGTCTTAATGGACCAGGCTTTCTGTTAGAAATACTTATATGCTTTATACTTTGGCTCTTTGTTTGTTTATATAACTGCTTTTCATTTATAGCACTTCATTTTTATTATTGATATTTAATATATCTTCTTCCATTACATTATGAACAGCAGCTATGCTAAATATGTAATTTTTTTACCTATTTCCACCCAGGGATACTCATGCCGAGGCCACTGCAGATTGTGCAGCACCATTATTGTGATTCAAGACCTCTGAAGAGATGATGCCAACCATCGAGGACCTCAAGGACAACACATACACTTGATACACAAATACACTTCATTAAACATGTACACATAGACACAACCTATATGCTGTAAAACTGCAGGTTAACCATGTTAATTTGATTGTAATGCCATAATGTGCCATAAATGTACAAAAATTATAAAAATTATAATAAATATAACTGCAAGCAGCAATTGTGGGGCCAAGCAATGCAGAGGCACCATGAAAAACAGTCTAGAGGCCATGAGCAGCAAGCTCTATAGAGCACCTGATTCAGTGAAACAATGAGTTCTGAATACATTTGAACTTCACTTAACTGGAAATACAAGCAAAAACATAAGAATTTGAATAATTTACTGGTTAATAACTTTTGACCAGTAGGTGGCACTGTGACTAAATTTATGTCACGTGGTCAGTGTGAGGTGACAATGACACACAATAAGTTTTGTGTCAATATGTATAAGTGTTGCCCTGTTACAACCTCAGATGGAGTTTAGCATTGTACCAGCCCATTTGTTGGTGAAGTAAACAATAACCTATCAACACAAAATTGATAACTTTTTGCCAACAAGGTCTGAAGATCACGTGAGTCAAATTTGGTAAAAAAATTGGACAAATGGCCTAGGAGGAGTTTGAAAAAGTGCATTTTTGAACAAATTCAAGATGGCGGACAGAAAGTTTTGGCAATTATGGCATATGGGTTATCTATGTTTTCAGCATCACCTAAGGAATAATTTGAGCTCAATTTTATCAAAATCAGAATATGCAGTCAAAAGTTATTACCAAATATGTAAGTTTTGTTATTAATAAATAATGAATGGTTTATAACTCTTGGCAGTCAGAAGGTTGGTCAAATAATGGAAAATGTGGTATCAATGTGTGCACGACCTTCGAAGGAATCTATCAAGGCCAGTCACGTGACAATAAGGTTAACACAGCAGAAGTTCAATTCAATTCATCTTTATTTGTATAGCGCTTACATAATGTAGATTGTGTCAAAGCAGCTTCACATAAAAGATTATAGTGAATGAGGTGTATACTTATTAGCATTTTTTATAACTTTGACCACAAGGTGGCGCTAGTCCGAAATATTTTGAACACTTTCAGGGCATGGAGTTGAACATGCATACCAATTTTGGTGTCAATACCTCAATGCGTTGATAAAATATGGTGTTTTCGGTCAAAATTCAAAATGGCCGACACCCAAAATGGCGAAAATGGAAAAATTGGATATCAATCGACTCAAAATGTCCCTCTGAATGCAATGAGACCAATATTGTGAATTTTAGCCCAAGGGCTCACGAGATATTTGCAAAAATATCATTTTTTTGTATCTTCTGACCACTAGGTGGCGCTGCGCCAAAACTGTGCAGGCAACCTCAGACCATAGTTGTCATAGCACACACGAAGTTTGGTGAGAATAACCCAAAGCGTTGGCAAGATATGGCCTAATTATCAATTTTACGACAACCTCAAACAATTTGTTTGCTTACAATTTCACAACCTTTTCACTAATCAACTTTCTTTTGATAACTTTTTGTCAGCATGGTCTGAAGATGACCTGGTTCAATTTTGGTGACAATTGACTCAACTGTCTAGAATGAGTTTAAAAAAGTAGGTTTTACAAACTCATAATTTTAGAAAAAAAAATAAACCTTACAATTTTTTTTAAATTTGGGGTCAGTTTGTGTTGGCATAAGCCAATGAATTAAGGAAAAAAGAATTTTGAATTCGCCACCTACGGATCAAAGGTTATAACCATTTCAATATTGTAACTTTGGACAAGTGGTGGTGCTAGAGAGTATGGCTTACAGGGTCCAAACTTGGTCCATTTGATGAATCCAGTGTCCTCTACCCATGTACCAAATTTCATAACTTTCCTGCAAACGGTTATATAAGCTGCCATTCAAATCACGGCATAAGAAGAATAAGAAGAAAAGTCACCAGAACAAAAACAATAGGTGCCTTCGCAGCTTCGCTGCTTGGCCCCTAATGAATCAAACTGAATTGTAACACTTCTCCGCTTTAAAATGCAGTTTGTGAAATGTGTTCAGTTGTTCTGGTGTCTCATAAAACATTGGGATATTATCCACATTTCAATGAAAGTGAATTGACAGAGAGAGAGAGAGAGACAGAGAGAGAGAGAGAGAGAGAGAGAGAGAGAGAGAATGAGAATGCATCAGTGATCAGCCTCACCTCATTAACTGATACATAGTAACGAGGCTGCTGGAAACGAGGCGTGTTGTCATTTCTGTCCCTCACCACTATCCGAACTTCATGCAGAATAACCGTTCCCACCAGCTCATTGGTGCACTGGATCTGAACCACGATGGTAGTGATGGAGCTCGGCGGCTGCAAAAAGAGCACATACATGTACAGGGCTTTAGAGGATAACAGAGAACACACTCAAACAATCAGAAGTTATTTTGATCACAAAACTGAATTTTTTGATCAAAAAAACTGAAAAAATATCTATAGTAAAGCAGTCATAATGTGATACATCTTTACAATTCAAAGGGGATCTATTTTGGCCCTTTGTGCAAGATGTAATACAAGTCTTCGATTTCCTTAGAGTGTGTATGTGAAGATTAAAGACCTGTTATAGACTTATTTTGGGGTGGGCTTGACAAACCACCTGTAGGACACACTCCTCCTGTCTTAATGGACCAGGCTTTTTGTTAGAAATACTTATATGCTTTATACTTTGGCTCTTTGTTTGTTTATATAACTGCTATTTTCATTTATAGCACTTCATTTTTATTATTGATATTTAATATATCTTCTTCCATTACATTATAAACAGCAGCTATGCTAAATATTTAAAACACCCCCAGACCCCCAGACCCCAGAGGGTTAAAACGATGTGGATTATTGCACACAAAAAAGAAGGACCTTTGAGTGGCCTAATCAAAGTCCCGACCTGAATCCAATTGAGAAGCTGTGGCATGACCATAAAAGGGTGGTTAATTATCAAAAACCCTCCAATGTGGCTGAAATACAACAATTCTGCAAAGAAGAGTGCAAGTTATTGAAAACACTGGCAGTTGTTGGTGCTAAGCGTGGCCCAGCCAGTAATCAGGTTTAGGAGGGAAACACTTTTTTTCACACAGGGTCTGAACATAGCTTTGGATTTTAAACAATAAAATCCTTTATTTAAAAACTGAATGTGTTTATCTGTATTCTCTTGGACTAATATTTAAATTAGTTTGATTATCTGAAACATTAAAGCGTGACAAACATGCTAAAAATAAATAAATAAATAAATAAATAAATAAATAAATAAATAAATAAA
>CAIGQZ010032474.1:362207-380670 GCA_903798205.1 Danio tinwini
CTATCTATCTATCTATCTATCTATCTATCTATCTATCTATCTATCTACCTAATGAACAGCTCTGCCAATAGCGTGAGTGCAGCTTTATTTTCTTCAATCAGCAGTGTCCAAACCAGCCGTGGTCACACCGAAGGTGACATCGCAGTCACAGGATATCAGTGGATTCACAGTGGATCTGATAGTTGACTAATAAACCAAGAATTGTGCATTAAAATAAAGTGTGATAAAGTCTTTTTATATAGAGAAACACACATGCTGCATTTACAGTTTTTCTCAGTCGCTTTGGTGCATTTCTCACACCACTATTTACATTTGCACAACAGTTAATGCATTTCTCAAAACAATTAGTACAAACTGCAAAACCTTGTTGATAACCTGCAAAAGCGTGTCACTTGCTCAAAATGGAGAGCTCATTCTTCAAAAGCAAGTATTTATGTCAATGCAAGTGTCAGTGTGATCAAAATGAAAAGTCCTGCCACCATTGTTTATGAACAAAATAGTCAAATGGCTTTGTCATGTTTTCATTATGACACTTTACTCTGTATATTTTTTTCAATGCAAAAAAGTCTGATTTTGGTGACACGTCCTGAAAATGATCAAGACAGCACTATATACTATTTGCACAGCCATTTGAAAACTACGGTAAAGTTAGACATCACTGCATTTAGTGAGGTATCTGAGTACAAGACACTGAATATGAATGTTTCACATTTTTACTGCAGATGCTCTTTGCAATTCAAATTTATTCACAGCATTGTGCAAAAGAATAAATACACCCTTATTTACAACAAACATAAACTCCCTTTGTGCACAACTGTAAACAATATTGCAGTACATATTGGAACTGAACATACAACATACACAGGTCTGTAAATCATTCATCAAATTGTTCAATTTAGAAGACATTTTCAGGAAAAAAAATAATATTTTTTTTAATAAAATTAGCTTGACAGATTTTGACAACTAGTTCAACATTTTCATATGTAATGACTCAAGTAATGAAATGAGGACTATTAGTTTTATATGGAATGACTATTTAGCATTCACAAGTTTAGTTAATTTTGACTGACATGACTTAAGCAAATTATAATGTTACAAACAGCATAGAGTTGTATGAAAGCAATTAATGCATGTCCAAAAGCATTTGCAATTTGTTGAAAGGAATAAGAAACTGCTACTATGATGTGCACAAATGACTAATTGTTTTGAGAAATGCATTAACTGTTGTGCAAATGTAAATAGTGTTGTAAGAAAAGCACCAAAGCCACTGAGGAAAACTGTAAAACAAAGACAAAACACACATGCACACAGTAGCCTGATATGTACATGTACTATACATTCATTCATTTTCCTTCGGCTCACTCCCTTATTTATCAGGGGTCACCACAGTGGAAAGAACCGCCAACTATTCCGGAATATGTTTTACACAGCGGATGCCATTCCAGCTGCAACCCAGTACTGGGAAACACCCATACACTCTTGCATTCACACACGCTCATACACATATACTACGGCCAATTTAGTTCATCCAGTTCACCTATAGAGCATGTCTGTGGATTATGTGGGAAACCAGAGCATCCGAAGGAAACCCACAAGAACACAGAGAGAACATACAAACTCCACACCGAAATGTCAACTGACACAGTCGGGACTCGAACCAGCAATTCAGTCAAAGAATGTTGCATTTCTGTTAGTGTGTAAACTACAATATTGAGCCGAACCTTGATTTTACCAAAAATAATTGCAAATCAATTCGCAATATCGGTCAAAATAAATTACAATTTCCCCAAATCGCTCAGCCCTATCCAAATGGGTGCAAATTTAGCAAAACGTGAAAATGATGCCAGGCTGAAACTAGCAAAACAAAAACAAAACAAAAAAAAACAGCGTCAAGTCTGGCGGCACACTGCATTAAGTGTATGATAAGGCCCAACACTAGAGGAAAGTATAAGCAATGTAAGTTACATATCATAAGTACTGTATTTAGTTGATTTCTCAAGAATAAACAATAGTTGTAAATGAGCATTCTCTCCTGGCTCATAAATATCTGTGTATGAGAGGCTGATTATGTAAGAATGTGAAGGTCATAATTTCAGCATGTGTTCATGTATGGTTGGCTGAGTTCTCTCCTCTCCTCCGAGATAATTAAACTTCATTTTATGCTTCAATGTGTTGCAAATTATTTTAACTCATTTTGAATCCCTGCAGAAAAACACACAAAACAACCAGTCGTCACAGAGCATGAACAGAACAGCGTCCAGCGATATTCAATTACACTTGTAGAGGTTCTACAGTTTATTCCCAAGAAAGGTCTAGATGATCATAATAGACATTTTTGAACTAAATGAATATTTGCATGCATGTCGGAATGGATTAATTTAGAGTAATTATCTGAAATAACATCCACCTGAAAGGCAGCTTAATCCAAGTTTTTTTTAAAAAGACTATTGGAAAAAAAGACCCAGGAATGGTATGTAAAATGTTCTGCTTGGCAGATAAAACAAACTGCAAAAGGAAATAATAATTACACCCCTAAAAGAAATATATTCTTTATACATATGTCCTCTTCAGCACAGAAAAAAACGGCAACATAAAATTTTCAAACAAGCACAACAAACATAATAAATGAGATTTATCATTTAAAAGAAAAAAAAAATGTTTGAATCTTTGCATTTTGATAAAAACAGTAAATATCCCCTACTATATATAGCTGATAGCTGCAATATTCTGCAATAACAGCACTTATATAGCCTCCTCACCCTTCTGTATTACTCTGCCGACATAGAATGACAGTAGGTCAGTAAACTCACCACAGTCTGGCAAATATTGCAGATGTTGGACAACATAATGTACTTTTGAGGCTGTTTTGGGCAAGAATGTAGTTGTTTAAATTGCAACTATGCAGTTTATTTATAAGAATGCCTATTTTAAATATTTATAATTTTCGAGATTCAGTGTGTTGGCAGCCATCAGCGTGTCATACTGAGCAGAGCAAAAACAGTTGACGTTTTGCCACAAGATGGCGGCAGAGACAGCATAATAAGTCCTTAGGGGAGAAAAAACCTCAGTGTTTTCTTTTCTTATTTCAAACTACAGCTGAACAAATCATTATAAAAAAGGTAAGTGACATTCCACTGTAAGTCAATCTCTCTTATTTGTATATGTTATTTCCATACCATAATAATCTGCTAATGTTTGGTTTGCTTTGGCTTTTATGGAATCAATTATTGTGATCTCCCAATTGCAACACAGAAATAATGGGAAATCTCTGTAGATTAATGGCAATTGATGCCATTCAGCCTTATAATGTTAAAATGTGAGCAAAATAACCTGTTTTGTCATCACTTTAGACGTTACGCTAGAGAATCATTCAACGGTTTCTGCTGTTTTGACATCAGCATATTTGATTTTCTTTTTTATACACAATATTATGCCATCAAACTGTTGTATAAATGCAATATCACACTCGTAGCAGTGCGTTATGGCTGATATACAGCCATATTGTACTACTAACTAATACAAAAGGTAGAAAAAACATCAATGTTGTAAATAAATTTATTTAAAAAATAATAATAATAAAACAAAAATAATAATAATCATAATAAATAAATAACATAAAATAAATAAATATAAGCAAACAAACTAACACATAAATAAATGAATAAATTAACAAATAAATAAATAAATAAATAAATAAATAAATAAATAAATAAAATACACATATTTTCAGATACAATACTAATCTCAGACGTAATAGCAATTTTTTTTTTTCTCAGAAAAAAGTTATATGCATACTAAATCAGTAAAAAAATATATATACTGTATTGTAATGTAAATGAATGTCCATAAAATATGCATTTAAAATAGGATGGGCTATTGAATCATGATTTGATCTATCATTCTCCTGAGTGCTTGTTTTTAAAGGGACTAATTTAAAAGAAAGGAAAACATTGCAAAAAAAAAAGAGAGAGAACTATTACATCCTAAAAAGTAGTCACGCTAGTCTCTATGTGCACAGCATGAATATCATTCATTCATTCATTCATTCAATTCAACTGACCAGCTAGCGGCCTTCTTGAAGCGACAGTGCTACCCACTGCGCCGCCCCACAGCATAAAAATAATAAACCGATTTCTTCTATTAATGCTGTTCAAGATTTGAGAAAAACAGAAATATGCAAATGAAATGCTTCATTAGTAAGCATAAAAAATAAACAAACAAATTGTGTCTTCAATTAGCACAAATACAACACATGCTGGCACTTTAAGTGGACAAGAGCGTCTTAAGAGTTTAATGGGATGTGAAAATAATGTTGTAAATGCACTGTGTAGCTGTGAGAAAAGAACATGTACTGCTTTCTGAACAGTTCTGGGTGAATACGATTGTTTGCGCCAGGGGCCATTCTTGGATTTCAGTCTTGGTCTTAAGGGGAATCAGACTTATACATAAATGGGAGATTTTGTGGACCTGAGGATATGTTTTTTTCCCAGCATGAGAAGTCACAAGGGCAAATCTTGCTTGACTGAAAATTGTTTTAACAAACAAATTAAAATTGCAAATAAGTAGTTAGTTTGATTGCACTTAATTCTGTTATTTGAGAAGATAAAAATAAGTGGTTGTTTTATGTCTTATGATTCGAGAGTTTATGAATGAGGAGTATTGAAGAAAATATATTAAAATATATTTTATTTATATTATAGAAAAAACTTGGTCAAACTGTATTTACCTAAAAATTAAGTTACATATTTGAATGAATTACATTTTTTTGTTATTAATAATTACAAACATTTAATCAAAGGTAATTAATTATATACATTTTTAAAACATAATCTGCAATACACACACACACACACACACACACACACACACACACACACACACACACACACACACACACACACACACACACACACACACACACACACACACTATGGAAAGGTGACAGTATTAATGTTTTGTTTGCACAACAACTCGTGTTTGTGTACAAAATGTACTTTTGACTGTATTTAATTTGCTTTACTGTCATTATTATGATTTTAAAATGTATAACTACTTTCAAAATTTATATAAATATATTTAATCATTTAAAACTGTATTTAATTATATTTTGGGTAATGCATTTAATTAAAAGTCAAATTAATTGGACAATTTTAGAACATATACACTACCTGACAAAAGTCTTGCACCCATCCAAATTTTAGGAACAACAAATAATAACAACTTCTTATTGGTCATTTGGTATCAGAAGTGGCTTAAATGAAAGGCAAAGGCTTAAGGATTACGCTTATTTTACCAAAATAAAATATGATCATGCCTTGATATTTAATTATTTAATTATGACAGTAAGGTCTGACTTTGCTTAGACAAAAGTTTTGTAACTTAATAGAAATAATGTACATTATAGAATATAAAGTAGTAGTGCAGTGAAAATATATTTATTTAATATTGTGTATGCTTTCAGGAACTTTGATGTGGAGGCTGAAGTATGAGAAGGACCGATTTTCTGCTGAAGAATTTGCCCTCTCCTGTGGTTTGTAATGTAATGGGCAGCACAAATGTCTTGATACCTCAGGCTGTTGATGTTGCCATCCACTCTGCAGATCTCTCACATGCCCCCATACTAAATGTAACCCGAAAGCATGATTTTTCCTCCACCAAACGTGACTGATATCTGTGAGAATCTTGGGTTCATGCGGATTCCAATAGGTCTTCTGCAACATTTGTGAGGATAGGGATGCAGTTCAACAGATCTTCTACCTTCTGCCACTTTTCCAAATGATCAACAAGAAGTCAAGTTATTATTTGTTGCTCTTACAACTGAGATCAATGACAAGGCTTTTGTCAGGTAGTGTATATGCCAATGTTTTCAAAGAATCACAGAAACAAACAATAAATAAATACATAAATGTATAACAACTTTTTAAAATGTATATAAATAGATTTATCAAATGAAAAGTGTATTAAACAATATGTTTGGTAATGAATTTATTTAAAAGTAAAATGAATTGGTAAGATTTAGAACTAAAACTAGCTGTTGATGTTCTCAAACAATATAATAAACAAACAAACAAACAAATAAATAAATAAATAAATAAATAAATAAATAAAATACACTTAATGTCAATGTGTGAATATTTTTAAATTGCATATATATATATTATGAATTTAAAGTGTGCCAAAGTCTCAATTACCTGCCCAGCATCTCTTTGATCCTATATCAAAAAGCAGAACAGTATACTAGAATAGCCACAATAACACAATTCCAGATATCAATCTCAATACAGGTGCACTTTTGCTGTGGGAAACAATCTTTCTTGCTGCAATTGCATTTGGTGATGCTAGTGGAGCAGAAACGATACACTTCAGCTTTAACTGGGTAGTCAGTCGCCTGCAGCCCAGATCCCCGAGAAACTCCAACATAACAGACATCCGCCGCCGGACACAGACAGACTCACAGGCCCTGATGTTTACCTTCAATATTACCTGAAAGGAAATCCATGACCTGAGTGAAAGCACCCCTTAGCATGTGAGCGGAGCAGAAACACATCATCTGTGAGTGAGGGCAGATGTGGAATCTCTGGGTAAACAGCATCTCAGTTCCTCCAGCGAGGGGTCACAACACACCTGCTGTCCATCAAAGTCAAACAAACCCACATAGAAATAGCTAATATCTTCCGTGCTATAAGTGTTATGAATGGTTCTGCAATAATCATCAGAAAATGTAAAAAATAATATTTGTTATATTATCTGTTTTGCCCTATATATTGTATTTGTGCAAGAACATACAATTGTACTGTTTGATTCAGAGAGGAAGAACTAATTTTGTTTTCTGCTTATAGATTGGAATAATTGATGTCTTGTGATTCTTTCTAATTGATACTGTAACTCTGTGACCAATACGCATCAATAAAACCAACATAGGCTCAGTCTAAAATGTAGCCCTATAAACATTTCTGAAAATCACAAATTATGTAGCCAGAAGTACGTTTGGCTGCATTTAGTCTTTAAAATGAGCACTAGGGGGCGGTATGATGCCGTTCCTTTTTGCGCTTATCAGCTGACCACTTACCTACGTATGGCTGGCTTTTCAGCTGTAAACTATTTGCCCTGTGGCTGGCCAAGTATGTCGGAGGATTTCAAATGCAGACCGGAGTTGACTGTAGCGACGGGTTCAAAGAATAAAGAACAGTTCCAGAAAGCAGATAAGACTAAAACAAAAGTCAAAAAATAAAACAAACAAGTAAATAACAGGGTGTGAATGTAGTAAAATCTGTAAACGTGGTAAACATCAGGCTGCTGCGAGGACTTGCTTGCTTTTAACACCGTTGGTTGGGTGTAGGAAAGTGGATGATTTTTTTGGTGATTTTGTAAACACTATCGGTTTGGTTTAGGGAAAGGGGTGGGTGGGGTTATCGGTCGGTTGGTCAGTCAGTCGACAGCAACCTCTGGTGCATTTAAGCGAAAACAGCAGCTGCACTCGCGAGAGAAATTTGAGATCTCAAAAAGCCTACTCAGCGGCCTCTGGTGGATTTGCGACAACAAAAACTGCAAACAAATGTAGCTCCTGGGACATACTTGGCACTCTCCAGAAATGTATACAGGGGTATGTAATCAGAATGAGCCTGGGTTAAATAATTCAGAGTTAAACAAAAAAAAAATTGTATTTCTCTAAATTTCACTTTGCTGGCTGTAAAGTGAGCCGGATTCATGATAAATGTAGGGTAAAAAAAAATGCAAAAATTGAAGTTAAAACTATTAGTGTTGTGAAGGGACAAATGAGTATCTAAATATTGAACATGCAGTGATTATTCTAAAAAAAAAACACAAGAGTAATTCCACTGTTAAGGATTGGCAAAAAATCTTGAAGTAAATTTACAGAGAATGTACATGTTTAATGCGCCAAGATTAAGATTGTCCTTTTTTTTATTTTGTCCTTTGAGAACTGATCTTTGGAAGATTGTCATCGCTTACAAAATGAAAGAAGACTGATGATAGGATGAAGGCAGAACAGAAACGAGACATGCTCTGATAGCCCCACCTTTAAGTCATTCCATGTGACCAGAAGTAAAAAAAAATATTTGGAGGGGTAGGAAAGGGTATTATATTTGATTGAAGATTCTGGAAGGAAATGCATTTTTACAAAACAACAAAGTGCACAGATAAATAGTGTATACAAGCACTGCTATTTAAAAATAAGAACAGTCCATTTTGATGTCATTGTGACTTTAACAATAGAGCACATCTGTTTGTTTAAATGAGGGAAATAGACATGGTTTATAGATGTGACCAAAAAAAGAATGCAGGTTTACAGTAAACAATTGGTTTAAATCTGTTTTAACATTTAGCTTCTTTAGAAATATTATTCCAGGGAAAAACATGACGTGTTCAGTACTTATTTCCCTCACTTTATATGTGTGTGTGGGTAGGTAAGATGTGTGTTTTCAATGTGAAACAATAGAAATGAAATCAACAAATGCCTACTCAACAGTATGAATGGTCTGTAAAACATCCTGCTTCGCTATTTTTTTTCACCCTACGCTCCATATTATTACTTTATCTGCACACATTTAAATGTTTGTCACCAAACATAACACAGTATACAATGAATAAGCTTGATAGCATAATAAATACATTTGGAAATGCTGTCAGAAATAACGCTTCATTGAAAAAAAATGCTTAAAGGGGTCGTCCACTACGATATCATATTTTAAACGTTAGTTCATCTGTAATGTAGCTGTGTGAACATAACATCTCAGAATGGCTTTTACAGATTTAGCTTAGCAAAGCCTGCAGCAAATGAATTTGGCAACAACAAAAATAATGAAATCATAAATGCTTCAGGTTACGTGAATTCACCATATGCACACAACCCCACGCAGCAACAGGGCGTGGCCAGAGGCACTGTAATGTTTTAAAAGAGAAAGCTAAAATGCCATCAAAACGCTGCTATTTCCACAGAGCTTGTTTTGTTTTGGTATTTGAGCTTCCATAAGACACAACACAAGTGCTAACAATTTCATTTTAATTATGCTGCAGAGAATTTAAAAAATATATAGCTAGCATTTGACAAAGGAGAACTTCCAGAATCTTTCCCAATTCAGTGATGGATTTGGGTAAAACTCCTCCAACCGACGAAGCTGTGGATTGTGAGCCACAACCTGTAAGTGTTTTCATTTGTTAAAATTGATCTCATACTATACAATTTCTAGCAATTAACGGTATGTTGTAGCGAGGACGTAAACAACGATGTAAACAACAGGAAATGCTGTTTAGCACTGCTAACAATTTAGCTACAATTTCATATTTATCAGTCAAACTGCTGTAAACACCCACAATCTTCACCAGCCCTGCAGTGTCTCTCTATGCGGACGCTTTTCCCTGCATTCTACATCTCAAATAACAAACTCACAAAAAATATGTGAACATTTTATTTTACTTACACATGCTTATTCCGAATTTATGTGAAGGACACTTGACAGATTTTATTTTAGAAAGCAGGCATGAGGTTCAACTGTGTCCTCTTCATTTTCTGTCTGATTCAGGCTCAGACTGATACGGCTAACAGCTACTCTGACTGACAGTGTTTACACAGCACAAAAGCATGTGCTTGTAGGGGCGTGACTTGGTGACATGGAGCCGATCCGTGAATCACAGGACATTATGCTAGCTTACCAATCAGAACCTCTTGAGGGCAGGCCTTTCGAAGGAACTAGGAAATATGACATTCTGTGAATTAAACTGTACAACCCAAAGGAAATTATGCTAATCAAAAGGATAAGAGTTGGTTCTCTATAGAAGAAAAATTATAGATCCTATTTTATTTAACTTTTTTGGCATTTATGAGGAAAAAGCTCCGTTATGGATGTGACATCTCTCCTTATTGATGTGATAGATGTGAAATTGCCACTTGTATGATTTTGGTAAATCCAATATAATTGTTTAAAAACATTAACAGATACATTTTTAAACATATTTAAAGCACTGTAAAATACAAGCTCACACAAAAAACGCAGAAAAGCTTTTACTATTTTAGCGAAAAATATATATTTTTCACGGCAAGGTTGACATTTGCATGGAATTGCTTATATAATCAAAGATATATGAAAAAATTATGTGATTTTTTTGCTTTGCATCTTATAAACACAACCAAGCCTTAAAAATATCCTGTGAGCCACCCCTTTCAAACTAAAACTAAACTAACATAATACAATTAAATGAAATTATTAAAAATAAACTCATTCATTCTTTCCTTTTTTCAGCTTAGTCCCTTTATTAATCTGGGGTCGCCACAGCGGAATGAACCACCAACTTATCTAGCATATGTTTTACGTAGAGGATGCCCTTCCAGCTGCAACCAATCACTGGGAAACATCCATACACACTCAATCACACACATACACTATGTACAATTTAGCTTACCCAATTCACCTATACCACATGGAGCACCAGGAGGAAACCCACGCAAACATGGAGAGAACATGCAAACTCCACACAGAAACGCCAACTGACAGAGTCGGGGCTCAAACTAGCGACCCTCTTGCTGTTAGGCTATTGTGCTACCCACTGCGCCACCGTGCTGCCCTAAAAATAAACTTTAAATAAAAATGTGGATATGACCCTAAATGTTCGAAATGTTGACATGTAGCTCCAGTAGAATTATTAAAAAATTCTGTCAGATTTGTCAGGAACAAGAGCAGATGGATGAAACCGTACAGAAATTGGGAGTAAAGAAGTCACGTCGGCCCACTGGAGAAAATCAAATGCTATTAAGAGGGATCTCACACCACGCACAGTGAAGACTCAAGAGAATGCTGTATACACACACTCATCCACCACACACACACACCAAATTCACCGCAGCTTCTCAGAAACCTTTTCACACCCATAACCAGGTGTGAGCATGAGCTCGGTTGCACACGTGCAGATTTTCCACATCCCTTCTTACACAACCTGAGAAACTGCATCATTATTGGTGTTTGCGAAGGCAAAATTACTATTATTCAGACTTGTGCGTGATTATGCTACAGATATGAACAATGCCTTTGAATGCAAGTGAGGAAAGGTGTGCTATTATCTTTCTAAGTGAGAGGATATACCAAGTTGTGCATGGTGGATAATTGAACAGGCGGAGAATACTCCCATACGCTTATAGTAAATACTAAAAAAGTTCAGTCTAGAATAGCACAACAATTATAAAGTTGAATCTTACAAGCTACAGTAGTGTGAACTTTTTTCGTTTGTCTAACTGGTTTCCTTACAAAGCTGACGTTTAAACAGAATTAGTTAGCTGGTTTCTCAGCCTGATCAGATTACAGGTAAAAAATATAGTGCTACATCAGGGCTCGAAATTAACTTTTTTTACTTGTTAGCACTGGTGCTCCCAACTTCAAAAATTTAGGAGCACCAGAAAAAATTCAGGAGCACCCACCAAAAATGAGTGAGCCCCACTGCAAATTGTATATTAAGGGATTTATTGTATTTGAAAACAACATCAATCAGGACTAACAAAAACCAGAAACAACTAACTAATGCTGTGATGACTTATTAATATCTGTGCAATAATTCCAAAAGTAATGTCTAATAATTATTAAATATTATTAATGATGATGATGATGATGATGATATCAATAATACTTACAATGAGTTACATTTGTCATTATCATGCTGCCCTGAATGTGCTTGAATGCGAGTTATGTACTGTAAAAGGTCCTGCTGTTATTTTATGAAAAATAAATTTACGGTTTGCATCATACAAAAATGAAATATTGCATTAAGTAATATTTATTTTGCACTATTGTTTTTATATGCATGTCAATTTTATAAATAATATTTCTGCTACAAAACAAACGTAAGATTATAATAAATCATTCAATCCAATGCTGAAAGCTGCAAAGCAGTCATCAGTAAATAGAAAAATAATATACATCTTAAGAAAGAATGGACCAAAGAAAGTAAAAAAGTCTCACTTCTACCACTCTTTAAAAGCAATGCATTCTAAGTAATGGTTACAAAAAAAAACTCACGGAGGAGGGTCAGCTGGAGTATGTAAAATGAAAGTGAAAGTGTTAAAATACCCAACCCTAATGACTATTTTGTTATCTTTAGGGCTTGACATTAAATTTTTTGATCACCAGCTACTGTGGCTAGTAGTTTTTCAACTACTTTTTGGGAAAAAAAAATATATGCATAAATTTAACTTTGACAAGCTAAAATGACTTGATTTAGATTTTGGGTTATGTCCACATGCCTCCTTATTCATTTAACTTTTTATGTGTGTTGTCTATGAGCTTACTCAATGATCATGAGCAAATTGGTCATGGTTTCATAGTGTCGTATTTCAATTAGTTTTTATTTCACATGACTTTTCAGAGCTCAAAATGAAGGATTTACCAAATTTATCTCTCCAAACATAAATAAATAATTATTTCTTAGCCCCAAAATTTAAATGCGTCAAAACAAGCAAAATATAGCTGTACACTATACTTTTCATTTAACAAAGCATTTCTTTAAAATAAATAAATAAATAAATAAATAATCATTTTTTAAATAAATTTGTAAAAATGATTAAGTAATCGGTCCCAGCTAAAGGTTCCAGATCACCAGTTAACTACATATAAATGGGGAGTTATTCTCATTAAAGCAATGTTATTGAAAAAAAAATGATAATTAAACCATATTAACAAAAATAGCTGTAAGCAAAAGAAAACAGGTGAAAAACATACAGTGTGTGATAATGAAAGGATTATCACACCCACACAGATAACGTTAGGCTCATTAATAATCTGTTCAAAGAATGGTCAAAGCAAAAGCAACCGGTGGTGCTTACAAAAACACAAATCTGGAGCTCTTGAAAGCAGTAGGACTGTGGGTACATGAGCATAACTTTTTGTCTAGTCTATTTGAAAGAGAACTGATCCCACTAGTTGCATTTCTAGGCGCGGTTGCTTCACGCAAGGAAGCGGGAGCGCGCAAGCTTTTTAAAGAGTCGCGCGCATCACATCAGCTGTTAGCGCAAGTGATCATCCTCTCATTCGGCATTCACCTGCTTTCTTTTGCGTGCACAAACACTATTAGTTTTGTCAGTCGTGCTGCTTCTCAGTTCTAAGATCGCATTTGCACGCATATTGGGTCATCCCTGCTTTTAAGAAAACAACAACTTAAAAATTGTTTTCAAACAGCCAAAGTGGTTAGTGGAAGTGACCCTCTAACCCACCAGAGATAAAATCTATGCGCACTTGGCAGGTTGGCGGGTGTTAATGTCAAGCCCTGGTTATCTTACAAAATTGTTACCATGCATGACTTGTTAACTAATACACTGCAGAATTTGCACAATGCATTACAGTGGCAATTACTAAACAATCCACTTTGAAACTGCCAAGAAGCAATCATATACTGAAGCAACAAACCATCATTTAAAAAATAAATAACTAAAGAAAATACCACCACATAAGCATATCTTTTTCAAGAGTCTGGTTTGCTTTTTTTCAGCACAACTGAAACCCTGGCAATCTTAGCAACTGCACAGCAATGCACTAAAACTACTCTGAAAGCCTTAACAACCACATAGCAGCGAGCAGCCAACCATCCTTGCATCATGGCACCGAGTTTCACAGGAGCAAGTAGCACTCACACTTTCTTCAGAAATTATTATTCTCTGCCAACTCATTTGATTCGTCTTCTGCCAGCCAAAGCAGTTTGTGCCAATCAGTTTTAAGAACGGAAAAAAACGAGAAGGGACACGGTTGTTGTTTGACAGCGAAAAGCAGGTCCAATTTAAACCGAAGGAAGTGGATGCTTATTTGAATGCTGAAATGAGCTGTCATCCTTCTGCTTTGTGTGTGTGTGTGTGTGTGTGTGTGTGTGTGTGTGTGTGTGTGTGTGCGTGTGTGTAGGTTTATGTGGTTTACAGGGACATTGTATAATGTATAATGACATAGGTACAGTGTGACCTAGTTTTATTGTGTAAAATGACTTTTGCTGGTTGTTCAAACTACTTTTTTAAAATTAGTTGAAACACCACAATTCCTCAGTTTTTTTAGGACAGTGTGATTGTTTTATGTTCAATTTAATTTACACTTAAATTTGTAAAAATGATTAAGTTAACTTAATTGATTTGCGTTGGAATAACATGAAGGAATTGTGTGAAACCATGCATTTTTTACAGTCTATTAAAGGGTCCCGAAACACCAAAACACATTTTTTGAGATGTTGACAGTCATATGTATGTTCCACGTTGCTAAAAACACTATTAGGACACATATATTTCACTAAAAAGTGGTTAGTTTTGTTTTGTTTAGAGTAAATTCCTTCTTCCGGTTAGAAAAATTTTTTTGAAGCCACATCACAGCAACAAGATCATTGTGCAAATTCTAGAGTGGAGATTGGCTGTTTGTACCGACTGGTACAAGTGACGTCGTTGAGTTTTCAGCAGACCTGTGCATTAATTCATAAGAAAGACTTGGTTTGAACCAATCAGCCCGCTTTATTGTGAACGAGATGCAACTTCATTAATATGAAGCAAGATATAGCTATATATCTTGAAGAAAGATATATCTTCAAATACTTTATTTACCTGTTACAGTGTTCAGACAGACGCCACATTGTGTTTCCAACCGTAATTCAAACAAGTAGAAAAAAATAATTGTTCTGAGGCATGGATCATCAGTGTTGCGTTTATAAATGTGCCGCAATGAAAGTTTTGTTTCCATTTCCCCATGATGAGAGCACAGCTCACGTGTGGATCCAAGCAGTTGGATTACAGTGGTCAGCTAACACGCAACTATGTTTGTAAGGAACACTTTTTACCCAAGAGCTTTTCAAATCTGGAAATGGTGAAATCCGGATTTGCTATTCGTCTTCTTTTAAAAAAAGACACGGTTCCAGTTTGTGTTGATTTTCCGGCTTCTACGGATTTGGTAAGTGTGATCAGTGTTCTTTGTTTATTTTTATTCAGATGGCAAAGTTAGTTAGTATCGTCAGCAGTACTCTTTCAGTTTTAAAGACATATCTTAGTCAAAATGATTTAGTTACTAAGTTTACAGTACGTTAATATCACTACAATATTATGGACTGAATGATCCACTGTAGGCAATGCGATGGCGCAGTGGGTATCGCTCCTGCCTCACAGCAAGAAGGTCATTGGTTCCAGCCTCGGCTGGGTCAGTTGGCATTTCTGTTTGGAGTTTGCATGTTCTCCATGTGGATTTTCTCCAGGTGCTCCAGTCCAAAGACATGCCGGTACAGGTGAATTGGGTAAGCTAAATTGTCCGTAGTTTATGTGTGTGAATAAGGATGTATGGGTGTTTCACAGTGGTGGGTTGCAGCTGGAAGGGCATCCGATGCGCAAAACATATGCTGGATAAGTTGGCGGTTCATTCCGCTGTGGCGACCACAGATTAATAAAGGGACTAAGCCGAAAAGAAAATGAATGAATGAGATCCACTGTAAATGCTGCTCTCAGAATGTAAACATGTAAACACCTTAATCAAACTATTACCATGTTGAAGGATGTTGGAGCTAAACTATGTATGACACAGGCCCTCCAGGACCGAGTTTAGGCACTCCTGATGTAAACAAACAGCGGAACTGAATAGAAAAATGTGTGGTTTAGAAAAGACCAGTGTTTCTGTGGACAAGGCCTAACTGTGCGTTCACACCGAAAGCATTGAGAAAAAAAAGTAGCTGGAAGTCATTCATTGTCAATGGGAGCCAGTGCCGATAGGCGGCAAGGAGCGATGCTTCTCCACTAGTGTGGGCATCAAGGAGAGTTGAAATCAAGTCAACTTTTTATTAATGAGCTATGACACGGTTAGGCGGCAAGCAATCGGCAGTTGTTTCCAATGGTTTGATTATTGCGGTGGCCACATTTCCAATAATTTTTTTACAGGGACATACATAAAAAAATTTACTGGCAAGTTGATATGCATCAATGTTTTATACATATATATATATATATATATATATATATATATATACATACAGGGCTTGACATTAACTTTTTTGATCACCAGCCACTGTGGCTAGTAGTTTTCCAACATTACTAGCCACTCACCATTTTCACTAATTTTGTTGTTAAGAAAATATATTTAATATGCAAAAATTTGACTTTGGCATGCTAAAATGACTTAATTTAGACTTTGTGTTATGTCCACATGCCTTCTCATTTATTTCGCTTTTTTGTGTGTATGGCCCTGCTTAATGTGCATGAGCAAATGGGCTGTGGTTTCACAGTGTTGCACTGCAATTCGTTTTTATTTCACAGGACTTTTCAGAGCTCAACACTGAGGATTTACCAAATTTATCTCTGACCACACCAAAAATAACTAAATAATTACTTCTTAGCAACAAATGTTAAATAATATGTCAAAACATGCAAAATATAGCTGTATACATGCTCTTTTTATTCAACAAAACATTTCTTAATACAAACAATTACATTTAAAAAATAATTATTGCCATGTATCTAAAACTATGGACAGTAGTCTAGTCTGTCCAGGCTTAAGGTCTCTCAGATCACTAACTACACATACATGGGGAGCTAATCTCCTATTAAAGCAATGTGATTGTAACAATGATTAATAAACAATATTGACAAAACTGTAAGCAAAAGAAAGATGGTGAACAACATATTGTGTGATAATAAAGGATAATCATGCGCACATGGGTAACGTTAGGCTCATAATCTGTTCTGTTATAAAGAATAGTTAAAACAAATCCAGCAACCGCTGCTGCTTACAAAAACAGAAACATCCGGAGCTTTTGAAAGCAGCAGGACTGTGTGTGCACGACCATCACTATTTGTCCAGTCTAAAGGAGAACCGTTCACAGCAGTTGCGTTTTCTCTAGGCATGGTTGCTTCGCGCCAGAAAACGGGAGAGCACATGCCTTTTAAAACAGCCGCGCACATCACATCACCTGTGCACGCGAGTGGCCATCCTCTCATTCTGTATTCACATGCTTTCCTTTGCTCGCGCAAACTCTATTTTTGTTGGACATGCTGCTTCTCGATTCTAAGATGACATTTGTGAACCTACACTGGTCTCACAGTTCGGTTCGGTTACGATTATCATGCCATCGATTCGGTTCAATTCGATATCTCGGTGCATCACGGTGCATTGACGATGCTTTCCATACATAATAAGATTTTTTTCTTTACAACACAATAATTGTTTTTATTAAAATCTATAAATATGTTTATATTTATATATTATTTGTAATACAATTTTGTCCTTTAATACACGCAGTATATATCAACTGTTCCTTTAATTTTACCTACTCAAAAAAAAAAAAAACACTCTTTGTGAATGTTTTAGACAAATCTCCAATACATGCACAGAAGACAGCAAGAGCATTCATAACAAATAAACTAATGTAAATATTATCCCGTTTGCCTTTTGAGCGCTGGCAAGTTCTTACACCCTTATGATTGGTCATTGTCTTCACCCGCTCAACAGAAAGGGCTGCACTTGGCTTTAGAAACGAAAGCGCTGTTCACCCATGAGTGACGCGGGAAAAACAGCCGCGGGTCGGTCTATATGCGCATAATAAGCTGTTACCAGGTAATCCGTAATAGAATAAATACAATACAATAAACTCACACCACAGGTACGCTTGTGTCTGGATCCACAAGTATCGCTTTAACAGCCGAGAGGAGAGGAAACTTTACCTCAGGAACATGCCAACGGGTCAAATGCTCAAAGTGTGTGTGTGCGTGGGAGAGAGAGAGAAGGCAGCCACACACCGGATGCGCCGCTAAGCACATGACAGTTGAAAGTATCGCACACCAGACGCGCACATTTGCAGGCTATTTAAAATTAAACTAATCAGATGGCGCTCTGTGGCGTGGCAGAATTATGAACAGTCGTTGCTGGGCGCTGCGGACAGTCGCCGACTTGCGGCGCCGGTGTGTGCACCCTGATTGAAACCTATTTTTAGAATTCTGAAATGCGTGGCGCATCGCCGAGCGGCGCTTCTAGTGTGCGACCTGCTAGAGAGAGAGAGAGAGAGAGGGGCAGAGATGGTGTTTTACAGCATTTCTCCCTAGTAAAATAGCAGCTCGTGCTTTACCATTCCTCAGTGTCAGTGAAAGATTTGCTATTTAAGTAGTAGGAGTGTTTTATTTACTTACCCTCCCCTCCCCTCCTTCGCCATAGTATTCTACCGCAACATTGCGCATAGGGGATAAATGACGTCAGTGCATAATAACCGGTTATGATCTATTACTGAACTGATATCGAATTGTCCCCATCTGCATCGCAGTGCACAGAAGAAACTATTAATTTTGACACCCCTAATTTGCACACATATTGGGCCATCTTTATTGTCGAACCCTGCTTTTAAGATAACTATAATTTTAAAATGATCTTCAACCAGCCAGGTTGAAGGGTTGGCGGGTGTTAATGTAAAGCCCTATATATATGCCCTATATATGTAAAGCCCTATATATGTATATATATATATATAT
>CAIGQZ010032474.1:391367-414737 GCA_903798205.1 Danio tinwini
AAATAAATAAATAAATAAATAAATAAATAAATAAATAAATAAATAAAATAAAATATTTCAGTCAGCATAAATATTCTGTCCAACATTTGGAGGAAGACAACTTTAAGGAAGCCATGATGCCTAGATAGGCATCTTACTAGATTCTGGAAAACAGCCACAGACGTGAATGATTTCCACAAGCCCAATAAGTAGCTACTCAATCAGCAGATGGATGGAGTTATCTCAGTGTGACTGAGTGGAGCTTGTTTTCCATTTGTTTTCAGGAGACGTTTTTAATTTTGGGAGGTTGTGCAGGTCTAATAAGAGGATGATTAGAGAGGACGGGACAAATCAGTCAGACCTGAGACACTTTAATGAAAGTAAAGATCTACAGCACAAGCCAATATCTTCCACTCACTGAGGAAAAGAGCTGGGGTGTATTAAAAAAAAACAAAAACAAACAGTTGCTGTCTTCAACAACTAAAGTTGGACTAATCAGCAGAGTCTAAAGTGTTAGAGGCCAGTATAAGATTGCTAAAATCAAGCAGATGGCGATAATTTTATAATAGTATGAAGCATTATGCTGATGTTATTATTATTATTTATGTTTTTATTTTTTATCACTTTTTTAACCATCAAATAATAAAAAATCTAATCCCAGGGTCCACATATTAAGCAACACAACCCTAGGGGTGACATTGGGGGGGGGGGGGTACCCAATGTTACCCCTAGCAAGATGACACCCATGCCTAAATCTGCCACTGACTATATGGAATCATCTTGTCTGTAGTCATGAAGCGAGTTTGGAGAAAAAATATTATTTAATTAACCGTTAAATGTGGTATTTTCACATGCTTTCAGATGTAGCAGAATCACAGAGCCATAGTTTACTAAGAAGTGAGGCAAAGAGCTGTCATTATCACAGACTGATTATCTTCAATTTCATTACATCACAATGTACGCATGTACAGTTAAAGTCAACATGTTTAGCCCTCCTGTGAGTTTTTTTCGAATGATGTTTAGCAGAACAAGGATTTTTTCACAGTATTTCCGATAATATTTTATCTTCTGGAGAAAGTCTTATTTTATTTTATTTCGGCTAGAATAAAAGCATTTAACCATTTTAATATATATTTTATTAGCCTTAATCCTTATATTTTTTCTATGGTCCATAGAACAAACCATCATTATACAATGACCCCCCTAATTACCCTTATATGCCTAATTAAGCCTTTAAATTGTGCTTTTAAATAATAGTGTCTTCAAAAATATCTAGTCAAATATGATGTACTGTCATCATGGCAAAGATTAAATAAATCCGTTATTAGAAATTAATTATTAAAACTATTATGTTTAGAAATGTGTTGAAAAAATATTTCCATTAAACAGAAATTGGGGAAAAAATATACAGGGGGGCTAATAATTCTGGAGGGCTAATAATTCTGACTTAAATTTTTAATACATTTATGGTCCCACAAATTAAAGTTGTAAAGTCTTTTGTGCCAAACATATTGAATTTGTATTAAAAAAAATAAATAAAAAAACTAATAAAAATAAATAAACATATGAATTTGTATTGCACTTCCAGTTATAATAAATCTTTTCAGCGTCTGGTTTTCGTTTAAAACAACAAACAAAATGATTATTAATAGATTCATCTTCCTGCATCAACCAAAAATGCTAAATGTGTCACTTAAAAGTGCTTATTAAAAACTACACAAATGGCTGTAAATAGAGTCTTGTTTACATAGTTGGATGTGGTTTGCTCAGAAGTGAGTTCTGGACTTTCTTTGTAACAGAAAGAGGAGATTCAAGAACCCAGAACTTACAAATACACTCAAGAGAATAAAGAGGAGCGGAAATAACAACAGAGCAGGAGGACAGAGATGTGCTCCTGCCAGCAGAGAGATATCAATCAGGCCTTCATCCAGGACCTGGCAGGAGCCACTGGACACACTCACACAGGCACACACACACACAGGAGAGAGAGATTCGGACATCCTCTTACAAAGAGTAGTTTGTAAAGAGTTGTGCTTAAAAAACTTCACTTTGAGCTCACTTTTCCCACTGAATGCACAAGAATACTAAACATCACACACTTAAAAAAAATATTTTGCTGCTTGTTCAAACTACTTTTTTAAAATGAGCTGAAGCAACACAATTCTTGAGTTTTATTGGGAGAACTAGGGCCCAATCCCAATTCATTTTCTGTACCCCTACCCTTTCCCCCTGGTCCTTGAAACAGTGTAGGGGAAGGGCTTTAAATTTACCCTTAAGAAATGGGACAGCACTACAACACCTGCACACATCATCATACATTTTCAGTAGGTCATACTTCATATGAGTTCTACAATGGCGACTGCTATAGGTATTCCAGTTGCAATATAGTTTGGTATTTATCTTCAGGAAATCACTGAAGGCAACAATATCATGTTATCATAATGAAATAATGCAGCATTAAGCGTGTAACCGTACTGTGCATTTACACCATGGCCATATTCATCTATGCAAAAGAAATCAACATTAACGTTCAGCCAGACACTGTAAAAAAGGTCTTCCCAGCCACTAGACTTTTCTGACAGGGGATTCGAGTGTCATCGAGTGACAAATGTGAAAGTATGTTGTAGGACTGCTATACAAGACTTATTCTTATGGATTATAGATAGTGAAATTAAGTGTTTTTTTTATAGTTTTATTTTTAAAAAGCATGATTTCGAGTTTTGAGTGTGGTCCTGAAAAATCTCAGATTCAAGGGCTCTCTAAGCCTACGCCTTCAAGCTAAAGAGAATTAGGACACCCCAACTCCTTCACGTGAATGGGGTAGGGGTAATGTCAACGGGTGTCAACAGAGTGAAGACAAGAGGTTGGATCCAAATGCAATTTATAATGAAAAATAAATAATTTGTGCAGGCAAAAACAAGCAAGGTCAAAAAACAAGAACTCAGGTATCATGAAGGGCTTAAAAATGCAAAAACTAAGCAATGATCAAAGTACAAAAAGTAACAAAACCATCATCAAAACAATTAGAAAAACTATAAACAGGACAACACTCACTGAAACCATACAGGTATTGACAAACAAAGACTCAGACATTGACTGGTGTGTGCAATGTGTATAAATAGTCCAAACAATTCATGATGAAGATATTTAGCTCTGATTGATTAATGGTGAATAGTGACTGGTGTGTGCAACGGCATGCTGGGTTATGTAGTTCCTGAATGACATGAGTGTAGTTGCCAGTGATCTTCCAGGAACAGATCACTGGTTATGTGACATGTAAGGCCTAAGGGGTCGAATTGAGATTGGGCCTCAGTTGTTTTATGTTCAATCCACTTAAATTTGTTAAGTATGGAACAAAAAATATGCCAAAACTATCTGAATGAATTGTGTTCATTTGAATTATTAACAATTGTAATTTATTAAAACTGAATATTATATGGCTTTAATAATTCATAGACTGCAGATATCCAGTTTGTAAAAAGTACAGTTACAAGCTTTGAAGAGTAGGAAGTTCGAAAAATAATATTCAATATTCTAAAATTAAATCCAGAAATTTAGATTATGCAATACAGAAAGTAGGTCAGGGGTGATCAACAGGGAGGAGTTACGTTAACTTAATAGATTTGTGTTAGGACAACATAAAAGAAATGTGTTCATAAACACAATTCCTTTATGTTGTCCCAACACAAATTGATTAATTTAACTTAACATAAAAAGATCAAGTTGCCCCAATGAAATCTCAAGAATGATCAAAAAAAAATTATTTTTTTCAGTGCAGAAACAGGTTTTCAAGTTAATGAGAGAAATTTAACATTATTATTAATCACATACAGTACATTTCCTTTCATTTTCCTTTAACATAGTCTCTTATTTATCAGGGTTCGCCACAGCATGTATTTGGACTGTGGAGGAAACAGAACAGCATGAAAATAAGGAGAACATGCAAACTTCACACATAAATGCCAACTAGGCCAGCTGGGACTCGAACCAGCAACGTTCTTGCTGTGAGACGACAATACTAACCACTGTGCCATCTTTATCACATAAAAATTCACACTGTAACATTATTCTCAAAAAAGAGGCTGGATATCAAAAATCAACTAGATGAAGAAAAGTGGTCATTACTTGAATAGAGATGAGACTGATAGAACAAACTGGTTAAAATTATTATGTATTGCAAGATCAGTGGAAACAGATTCAATTGCTATGTTTCCATCCAAATTTGCTAATTAAACATGGACAAAACTAGAATTTAGCAGAAAACATTTGTGAATAAAGCACTGTTTCCATCCAGTGAGTCAAAGAGGTCATCACTTACTGCATCACTTACTGATAAACTGGTGCCAATTATTAAAAAGAAAACATGGGATTTACTGCATTAGGAGAAGCCACTGCGGGCCTTTTCTTATATAAAAAAGCTGAGCTCAGAAGCTCAAGACAGTTCTGGGAGGTAATAATAACGAACCACTTTCATGACAGACTTTTGGCTAAAGCATTTTAGAATGACCAAAACAACATTTCAGAGGCTGTGCAATGCAGTCGGTCTGCTGGTTTGTACTTTAATACTAGCCCATAACACCCCAGTTATGACAGAAAAGCAGACTGCCATTGCACTGTATAAATTGACTACATGCGTCTGTTAAAACAAATCACATGACCTTTTTGACCGTGTTAACAACATAGTTTATGCTCATTTACTCTTATCATATAATACATTTATCCTACACTTTAGAAACATCAACATTGACTAATGCATAATTAAAACCCAAAGTTGTGCTTGTTAACATAAGTTAATGCACTGTGAGTTAACATGAACTAATGTCATTTAACTTAAATAGCATTACCTATTAACAAACATGAATAAATATTGTAATAAATGTATTACAAATACATAATTAAATGTTATTAAACATTGTATGCGCATATGATATTAGTGTTTCCATTAGGCATTTTTTTATGTGATGTGTGCAAAATGTGAATAAAAATAGGTACGTGGACACATACAGTATAGCTAATGACTTCACCATGGGCCATTTCAGAATAGAAGCATGGAATGCACCTGAAGAGAATGTCTCAAATATTTGCACATCAAAAATAGTTTGCATGTCAAAAGACTCTCCAAGTATCAAAACTGGAGAAGTGCAGAGATTTAAATTGTGGGGTCAGAAAGCATAAAAAAAATAAAAGTAAATAAAAATAAAAAAACAGCACCAGTTGTCTGAGGATATCACAAAAAGTCTGCTCTCACTCAAAAACAAACTCTGGCATATTCAGATGCCAGGCACTACTAGAGCTTCAAACAGGAGCCAGTTTGATGGGCAGAGGAACATAAAAAAAAAAAAAAAGATATATTTTTTGGCAGCAAGCACACAAGATTTGTGCACAGATGGATAAAAAGCACTGCATGCCCATGGTTAAATATAATGCAGGATCTTTAATGTTTTAGGTCTGATTTTCTGCCAGAATCTTTGGACATCTTGTTTAGATTCACAGCTTTCTATCAAACACCAACAGATAAAAAATGACAGACCTGACTGCCTCTGTTAGAAACCTTAAGGGCAGGACACACCAAATGTGCGCATAAATAGAGCAGCGTTCAGTACCATTGTCACTCACCATGGAGGGATTCGCTCTTGCAATGATGTCTGATAATCCATATCGTTTGCAACTATTTGTTCCTTCTTGACCTGAATTGTTTACTTGCTACGTTATTACAATACTTCACACTCACGATCTGATTCGTTGCTGAATAACCAATCAGAGCACTCTCTTCAGCCAACAGCGTAGGGCGCCAAAGCATGTCCGAATCCACTTTTGCTATTTTAAGGATGGAAAATACGCTCTACGCTGCAGCGCATGGTCTAACAGGGTTGTGCTTATTCTCTTAATGAATAATGGGTGTGTTTTGAAAATAAACCAATCAGAGTCTCATCTCCCATTCCCTTTAAGAGTCAGTTGCGTCACACATTTGCTATTTACATGGCAGACTTTGCAAGTGGAAAAACTGAAAGCTTCAATAGTGAGTAAAAGGTTAAACAGACCATCTGCACAAGGATTCACAAAAATCATGGTTCGGTTCGATATGACAGCGGTGTCATGGTTCGGTATGTTTTTGGCACAGATCTGCTCAAGCTGAATTGTCGCTCTAGGCAAAGGGCTATCATGTCGCCCTCAACCCGAAAGTGAACACGAAAGTGACCGGTTTATAAAGTGAGGACCATAGGTCGCCTCTATGGACGCACCGGCCCTGGATCTGCTTGATGTAAAGGTCACCTGCCGTTTCAGGGGATCTGAAAGCAGAAATTATTGTCTGAGTGAAATGGGTATATGAAGGAATAATGTAACAGGACTCAATTACATTAAACATTTTCTTAAAACCCGAATTTTTCACTACAGATTAAGGTCTCATATCCGTGGCTATAAATTTACCAATTGCCTTGGTGATTTGTTTTGCCCCGTTCAAATCTATAGGAAGTGTCTGCCATGGGGATAGTTGTTTCTAGTTGTCATCTAGTTCCAGTTATTGACACAGTGGAGTGATGTCATCATAAATGAGTTGACATGTTCAAGTATTGCTGCTTATGTAGCTTACTGTCATGTAGCAGATGTGAAATATCGTTGTTTTTTTGTCCACCACTCTCTTGACATCAACCTCATAACTTCCAGGGAAACCAAAGTGCTTCCAAACACCAGACCTGTTGGTTATAGGAGGATTTCACTAAGGTTACTAACCATTTTGCAACGAGCTAGTGCAGCGTATGCCTGACACTGGGGTAGTGTTTGGAGGTGGACGGGGCAGTCAGCACATTGCCTGTCATGTCATTTGGGATGCCTTGTTGAGCTTAGTTGCACTGAAAATATTTGATTTTACAAACTTTATGCCCTTTTACCTTTTTAAATATTAGTCTGAATTGTTCGGTTTGTAATGCATACCGGACCAAAAGCCTTGTACTGAACGGTTCAATACTAATATGTGTTTTCACATTTAGTCCAACTCAAGTTTTGGATGGCTATTCCAATATATGAGAATTGCATTTGTGTAGTAGGGTCATTGTGTTTAAAGCATGCTCATTTTGAGGAATGTGTTTATTCTGGAGCACAGTTTGCATAAAATTGCAAGTCAATTTAAATGCAATCTGTGTTTTTTTGTAAAAGGTCCCTTTTGCATATTTGTTTTCTAGAGATGTGACAAGATCTTGAATGGCGAGATTAAATCGCGACGAGATTTCTCATCCAGGTAAAAAGTTGTCTCATGAGGTGTGATGTTACGATGGAGTGTGAGGGTGAAATTAGCACTGAAGATCGGAGCCAGGATTGGATTTAAACTGCAAATCAAGTGCTTTATTAATTAAAATAGAAATACAATACCTTTCATTAAAAAAAAAAACAGCTTAATTGTTTTGCAGTTTGTAATATTTTTGTAGTTGAAGAAAAATCTATTTTCCATTCATATATTAGAAAATATTTTACTAATATTTAAAAGTAAATATAAAGACTATTTTCCATTCACATTATTGGAAAAATATTTAGTAGTGTTTTCATGTGCTTTACTGAATAGAAATCATTAAAATAGAAGTAAAAAAATAACAGTCATTACAAATTGATTTAAAAAATAGCACCTAATAATTTAGCACTTTGTGATTTTTTTCAGTTGAATAAAAGACAACTGAAATTTATTTGCTATTCATATATTTCACAATTAAATATTTGTTAAAAGTTTAGTAAAAATCTTGTCTCGTTCTCGTGAACCCAATCTCATGTCTCGTCTCGTGGAGTAATCGTCTTGTCACACCCCTATTGTTTTCTATTCCTAATTCGCCAAATGCGTGTTTACATGTATGCATGTGACTTTGGAACATGATTTACAGTCTATTCAACATACATATCTTAACACTACATGCATTTACTGTGATCAAACTCATGATTGCTGCATAATCATGCTGCACAAATCCCCAAATTTGTTACGTACATGAAAGTGCATTTGCTTTGAGGAAAGGAGATCTAATATGAAAATGTATCTTGCTCAAACAGGGTAGCACAGATGAAGTTTTCAATTTTACTAATTTAACTGCTAGTTGCTAAGCAACCATATATTCCGTCCATCCCAAAATTTCACAAAATGCAATTAGCCACAGACTCTTCACGCATACAAAGTTTGGTGAGTGTTCATAATAGGGATCAAACGATATAGCAGTTCAAATTGGGGAAGCATGTTATAAATGCAGCAGAAGAGAAGCAAAATTAATTTCAATTAATCATACAAATTAATTTGATTTCTTACATCACAAAACACCCATTATTCAACACAGCAAATGCTATTGCTATACATACATAGCATTGATAGCATTGATGATGACATACAGGCACAAATATGGGCATAAACTAAACATTGCTGATGCAATGCACACAAAACATGAGGATGAGCAAGAGTTGTAAGTGTATCTTCTCTCTGCTATATATAGACAAACAGAGCTTACGCTGAGCCCCAAGACAAACATATTCCTCAACAAGAACATGTTTTAAACATACTGGCCTAACCATTCAAATAAAGTTGAGTGATGTTTAAGATGGACTAAAATGTTAAGTCATTTCAGCATTTAGTAAAAAAATAAAATAAAATAAAAATAAAAATATATATATAAAATAATAATAATAATAATAATAATAATAATAATAATAATAATAATAATAATAATAATAATATATTTTTTCTTCTTTCACATAATGTGTAAACAGAACCAGTTGTCCAGTTGCAATTTGTGGACTTCACCCCAAAAATTACAGCATAATTTACACATCCTAAAGTCATCCTCAGTGTGTAAATTGTTACATGACACAATCAGAGTAGTTATAAATTTTATCCATGCTGAGGCTTCCAAAAGCAAATATATCTGTCGTCAAACTAAACCCTTCGCTGCCAAGAGGTTAACTCATGTCTTACGAAGCAGATCATTGCATGACACAAGCTATTCAAATGAATGGGTTCTAGGTTTTATAGCACAGGTAGGTAAGGTAAGGTAGTCCTGCTCAGTGACTATAGCCAGAAGGAAAGTAAATCCAGTGCACTTTTTTTTGCTCATATTCTCAGCTATAAAAAACTAAAAATGACATTTCCGGCTGATAACTTTGACATGACAGGCACAGACAGGTTATGATCTATTTGGTTATGTCAAGTTGTCAATGTCACCTTCACATTTAAAATGACATAACTGAGCTAATGATAATGACAGTTATCAAAAGTATGCATATAATCTCAATGTGTCATGTCATGATTATAAAGGTGTCGTGACAGTCAAATGCACTGCAAGAAGAAAATCAAGAAGCATCTTCTACAATATAAAAGTAACAAATATTCTTTTTTTTCAGAAATAATAAATCAGTGTGTTTTTCCTTAAAACAAGCACAATAATCTGCCAATTGGGTAAGCAAAAAAAATCATGTTTTCCTTTTGAAATAACATTATTTTACTTGTTTTAAAGAAAAAGCTCATTTTATTTTGACTTTTTATTTATGAAAACTATATATTTTTTTTTGTTACCTATGATATTTCTAGAATTTGCCTCTTGGTTTAAGAATTTAAGAATTTTGTTTAAGAAAATATTTTTTACATTGTTAAAAAAAAAAAAACTTCAAGTAAAGTGTTACCTAAAAAGTTTGTGTATGGATTTTGAAGACACCAACAGAACTGAAATTGCATTCTCATTTAAAACTTAAAACAATGAAATTTAAAAACTTATATATTTATATATACATACACCATGGTTTGGCCAGTCAGGGATAGATATATACAGTATGACACTAACATACAGCAATATGCTTTGCTTTCGTAGCTTGTATTATATGGTCATTGTAACTGCATTCACATAGGTTTCATAAAGGAATAGATGTTTTTGGACTATTTCTGTTTGCTTTTTTTTTTGTCATTAACAATACACAATAATGTCAGCTTGCAAATTATCAAAACAACAATCCTTTTGTATCCTTTTGTAAACAGCAGTTGCTGCTTTCGCTTTAAATAATCTTTGAACAGATTATTAATTGGCCTAACGTTAAACGTGTGCACTTTTGCTTAGTAATTTTTGTTAATATGTTTTAATTATTTTTTACTTAAACATTGCTTTATTGTGAGATTAACTCCCCATTTATGTATAGTTAACTGGTGATCTGTGACCTTTGGCTAGGACAGATTACTGTGCATATTTTAGATGCATGACAATAATTATTTTTTAAATGTCAAAATAAAAGTGAAATGAACGGTACAACATCTAATGACTTCATAATGTATAACTTTTTATTTTTTTAACATGTAATTAACCCTTTTACCACAGTAAAGCTCAAAGTGTCTTCTTTCCAATGATACCCAGTTTGTGTTTGTAGCTTACTGGAGTCAGAAACGGTTACTGTTTAAAGTTAGGTAGGTGTAAATCTCCAAAATTGAGTGCTGGCTAACAGGTAATGTTAGCATGTCAAAGTCAAATATATGCATATAAAATATATTTTGTTTAATCTGTGCAAACAGCCAAATTAGCTTATCACTGTGTATCTCCTCACGTAGCGTGTTGTTAGGACACAGGGTTACAGACTAAACTGCTTACCTAATGTTTACATTCGTAATATTTATATTATTTGCTAATCAATAACCACCTCATGTGCAACTCTAAATCTGCGTCTCATTTTGGAGTCTGCTGATGTCCACTGGAGGTCGCATTTCAGTCGCCAAATATAATATAATTGGCTAAACTGGTATTGGGTGGGTTAAATGACCAAAACAAAGACAGACTGGCACGTAACAGACATGTTCAAAGCAGAAAATCTGACTTTAGCATTGTTTTTCAGATAAACTGAAAAACAATGTTGTTCACTTAGCATGTTTCTTAAATGTCTGCAAACATATTATGGTATTGTTATGATTTAGAAGAGTCAAAAACTTCTAAATAAATGAACTAACATTAACTAATAAAACCGTATTGTAAAGTGTGACCGATGATTCTGATACACTTCAAAGAACCGAACTTGAATTAAAATCCTGGCCACATAACACCCTGAAAGACCCCGAGGTCAGACGGACTCTAATATTTTAGATGCCTTGAGATATATTTAAAATAGGTCACTTTTGATGACCAGATATATAACGTCTATGATGCTGGGATGAAAGCACACCCAGAAGCTTAGGCCAAATGTATTACCACATAAATTGAGCTCTGATTCCAGTCCAAACACACAGAGGCCTTTAATGAAGAGGATCGACTCTGATACGCCATCTTTTTAAGCATTTCTCATATGCGGCAGAGCACAGACTGCCGAGATCTCAGCGCATTTGGATTGATCCAAAATGTCAAGTGTTTACATAATCTCATACTGACTCTTTTCCTTGTCCTCCCACAAGCAATTTCTCTCGGTCTCCGTTGTCCATCAAAGTCTGTTCTTTACTAGAAACTCAATGTTCCTTTCGAAATAAAGCCAACAAAGCAAGAAAGCAACAGTACTAGTGCAGTATGTGCTTCTCTTCCATCACAACTTTTATATCAGAGAAAGTATCACAAAAATGTCTTTGCAACATGTATATTAGTTTATCGTCATTCACTTCTAGCACAAACCACAATTCGGTATATTCAATAGAAATCGCAGCAGGTTAATTTATGCTTTTTTGACATGTCTATTATTATAAATGTTCCTTTATGGCAATAATTTAAATGTTTTTAGGTGTGAGTGATTTTTTGATCAACTGTACTGAACAAAAGTAATTCATTTAGAAGAGTGGACTTGTAAATTCTAACCATAAAAAATGCACAGTACATGCATATTGAACTGTACATTTTATTGAAGTATAAGAATAATATCAGTGGCTTGTACTTAAAGAGCCCTTATTATGCATTATGCATATTTGGTTTTGGGGGTCTCCAACAAAAGGTTGATATGCATGCCAGGTCAAAAAAACACTTTTATTGTCTTATGCTGTGTTCACACCAGACGCAGAAGAAGCGTCAAGCTCAAGTGATTTACATGTTAAGTCAATGCAAACACTTGAATAGACATCCTGCGGTGCAATACGCGCGAATGGCGAATTGCTCGAGTTCAAAAATCTGAACTTCTGCGGACATTCGTGCCGCGTTAACCAATCAGGAGCTTGCTTGTGTGGGGGCGTGATTATGACTTAGCACCTGTTGTTGGTGTCCTGGGGGAAAATACTGCCTATGCTGACAACAGTTCATCAAACTGGGCTCGGCTCAGTCAGAAGCACCGCTAAATGCTTCCATCATCCAGGTTCAGTTTCTGGAGGAGTTTATGAGCTCACAGAGCTGGGTGCACTTTCGAAAGTATTTAGTGGACTCAGACACGGCTCCAAACGAATCAATGCTGTTTTTCAGCCTTCATAAAGCACATAAACACAGTTATTTTATCAATAAAATCCATGTTAGCCATTTAGCAACGAAGCTACAGTCACCAGGCAGACAGAAGCCCTGCCTATGATGCAAATCCGCGTCTGTTCTGAAGTGAATTTGACATGCGAATGACACGGATTTTGACGCGCGAATGAAGCGGATATTCATGCGCGAATGAAACAAGTAAACTCAAATGTTCACGCCTCTATTTACGTGCGAATAGCGCGATTTATCCGCACGTTCTATGTCTGGTGTGAACACAGCATTATAATATGCATAATTTTTACCTAATTATCCCAATGACTCCCATATGATTAGTTCAGCGATTCATTTGTTCCCAAACCCCTCCCTAGCGTGATGCTAATCTGTGCTGATTGGTCCAATGACCCAGTCTGTTGCGATTGGTTGACTGTGTTCAGCTTGAGACAGAGAGAAATGCCCACCGTGGCTTATCAACATGTTAAAGTAATCAGAGTGCAGAGTATATGTGTAAGCCCAATGCAGAAGTGCATTATAGCAATGCAGTTTAACACCAGCATATTGCTCTATTCTTAACCATAAGTACAAAACAGTGACACACAATCAGTAATAATCCATAAAGCGGCAAAAGCTGAACTATTTTAAAACTTGACCGCCGCACATGTGTGGCAACAGCTGATGGTGGCCATAGTAATGGCAAAGAACAGATGATTGCAAGCTCAAAAACTTGCCTAAATTCACAAAGAAAGTTGCACACACTGTGTTGATCGTGATCGACCCCTAAGACAGTGAATTGACATAAAATATAATAAACCCTGAAACTTTAGGATGCTGACAATGGGGTTGAGGATCCACATGCAGTTCTGTATTAATAGAAGTAGTCAGGCATGCAATGGTCATTCACAGTTGCAATACAAGGTAATCCAGAATCATAGTCTAGGCAGCAAAGAATCAATAATGGTGAAAATAAGGCAAGGATCGAGACACGGAAAGACTAGACAGGATTTACGCTTTGTAATGCTACCTGACTGTGTATACAGTCAGTGAAATCAGTCCTTTAGCAGCTCCCAGCTGGGTGTGTGTAATCAACAGAAAACAGGAACAGGTGTGTCATGTGCATCCCATGATTTGTAGTTCTTTTGGTGGCAGATTTGTAGTTGTCTGTATGGACTAGATTTCTGGTGATTGTGACAAAACCAACTACAAACATTGATAAATAGAGTAGAGCAACGATACTGTACGAATAAAATACACAGCTACGTCTAGCAATATTCACTCATTCATTCATTCATTCATTCATTCATTCATTCATTTTCCTTTGGCTTAGTCCCATATTTATTAGGGGTCGCCACAGTGGAATTAACCACCAACAAATTCAGCATATGTTTTACGCATGCCCTTCCAGCTTGAACTCAGTACTGGGAAACACCCATACACACTCATTCTCACACACACACACACACACACACACACACACACACACACACACACACACACACACACACACACACACACACACACACACACACACACAATCATACTCAATCATACACTACAGCCAATTTAGTTCATCCGATTCACCTATAGAGTATGTGTTTGGACTGTGGGGGAAACTTAAGCACCCAGAGGAAACCCACGCCAACTTGGGGAGAACATGCAAACTCCACACACTTATCAAACCTTTGTTTTTACACAGTGGATGCCCTTCCAACCACAACCCATTACTGGGACATACACACCCATACACACTCACACTCACACACTATGGCCAATTTAGTTCAATTAATTTACTTATAGCACATGTCTTTGGACTGTGGGGGAAACCGGAGCACACTGAGGAAACCAACGCAAACACTAGCAATACTCAGATACACAAATTTTATAATCAAATGTAAAATAACACTGTATGGTCTTCATTGTACATTTAAACACAAATGAGACAAATCTCCCTTAAAAAAATGTATTTTCTTATGCCTGAATACTTTAAACTGGCTTGAAATCCTCACACAGGCCCTAAACACACATAATTGATCAAAGTTATGGTAACTTCACGGTTAAACTTCATTGCAATGACTCCACAAATCACGGGTGGTTTGAAATTTGGCTCCTGGTCAATTATAATACCAATTCGACTCTGCAGATGCTGCGATGTGACTTTTGAGGATGTGCATGTTGCGATATCAATGCAGAAACCATAAATTGTGCAGCCCTACTGTAAACTATGCAAATACATGAGTCTGTCTATCTCTCTTTTTGTGAATCACTGCCTCAACAGATACACTTGTTCTTGTTTTGCTTAAGTGGCCCAGAGGGTCCCTTTGGTGCTTTTGCCTCATCACAGTCTGCTAGAGCGAGCAACGAAAAACAAACTAATTATTTAAACACACAAACAGACCGAACAAAAATATCCATTTAAAACAGCACCCTATTACTGCAACTACATTTCCCAGCAGGCCTCTGCCTCGATGCACCTTCCTGAATCAAAACATGGATTGCTGAACAAACTCTCTGACCCACAGCAGAGGAAAAGGGAATGAAGAGGGAGAAACTAAAGGATGGAAGGAGGAAAAAGACAGTGAAGTTGTACGTTGTAGCCAACAACACCTGTCGCATCAACAAACAGGCAGTGTTGTCAAACGCCTGGTTGAGCACTACAGCAGTGAGTGGCTCTTTTATAAACACATGACGCAGTGGTGCAGCGCCTGCACGCCGATATTGTATGTGATAAACGGCCCCAGCGTGCCTTCAACACAAAAACACCATCTGTGGCTCCAGCGAGAGCACACTAACACAAACACGCACGCGCACACAATCTCAGCCAAGAGAGCAACAGGTATCTGTCTGAGCTTGCAGTTTAACGTCTGTGAGCTTTAAGATTGACCTGAACATCTAAAAATAAAATTAAAGAGGCCATATGAGACCCTGGACAACAAACCAGTAAAGGCTGTACGATACTAGGAAAATATGAGATATTGTTGTTGAGTATTGCAATAACAATCTTTCTTACAATATGACATTTCTACAGTGGCCAAAATAGCATAACGTGCTGCAATTTAAACATTAAAAACTAAATAAAAAGATCCTCCGTGTCGACAGCATCTGTGTTGCAAATCCTCCCAATGTAAACACTCTAAAAAAACACACATACTCACACGCATATTCTCACAATGCAAACAAATGAGGAAAACGCTTGCATCTTCTCACAACATTTGCAAATAGCACGGAACACAATGAAAATGTTTCAAGAGGACCCTAAAACGTAACGGACACATGAACATGACAACATAATATTTGTGTCCGAAAGTGCGTACTTCCATCCTATATAGTACGCTACAATCAGTATGCGAATTCATAGAATTCGAAAAACAGTATGTGAAAAGTGCTCGAATGACCTACTACTTCTGGCAAGGTCCTAAAATGCGCATCAGATGGACGCTACACTATCCCATGATGCACCACGAGAGAATTCATGAATGGGAGTGAGGTGACGCAACTGACGCGGGTAGATGACATGATGATGACAAAATGGCAGATGGAGTATTTGGCCGAGTAGTTCGTTGTAATTCAAATGCAGTACCTACTGAGTAGTAGGCGATTTCGAAGACAGCCATGTCTTTTCCGAGTTCTTCTTATAGTTTTCCTGATAATAATGTATGTAATTATGCAATCTCTGCAGGGCGAGAGGGGAATTTGGTTGATCTCGGAAACCCCCCTACTTTTTATAGCTAATGACCAAATAGGAATTTCTATGAAGAGATAACTGCTGACTAGGAGCACATTTATGGTGCCAATTTGGATTAGTCAATTAACTTGTTTAACTCACATGTCTTTGGATGGTGGGAGAAAACCGGGGGACCCAGGGGAAACCTACGTGATGCATGGGGATAACATGTAAACTCAACACAGAAACGTCAACTGCATGGCCTGGTAAGGAATTGAACCTGTGACATTCTTGCTGTGAGGCAACAGTGCTAACCACTTGGCTGCCATGCTGCCCTATCAAGGAAAAGAGAGGAGGAGTAGGGGTGAAGGGGGATTCTTCAAGACTAAGATACTGAGGTAAGAAACTCTGGTTATTTATAGTGAGTTAGAAATTATCGTCTGATTGGTAAATCATGCGTTAGCTAATGTGGGACCAGCTGTGGTCAATCATAAGCATGTTATCCTCTCGAAATTAGTTTATAAATAAACTTCACGAATAATACTCTGTATGATTGCTGTTTTCACATTACTGTGAAGGCCGGTTTTAGGGTTAGGGTGGGGGTAGGCATTTATAAAATACAATTCATTGGGTAATTTAATAAATAATATGAATAATACTCTGTATAATTAGTTTTTACATTACTGTGATTGTTGGGTTTAGGGTTGGGGTAGGGGTAAATACCATTAATGTATAAAATTAAGTTAACTTCTGGACACAGCTGTATCCCTTCTAGCAGCAACCGCAATAAACGGTACAGTCTAAATAGGATACAGTGTGAATACTTGCATCAATATAGCAGCATTTTCAACAATACAATGCAATGTACAACAATATTTAATATTTGTATATTACTGCGAGAGTTTGGTTCAGAGTAAGGGTAGATGTTAATAAATAAATATAGTTAAATAAAAAATTTGAATAATGCTATGTATAATTACTGTTTTACATTACTGTGAGGCATAAGTTTAGGGTTGGAGAAGGGATAGGCATTAATAAAATACAATTAAAGGGGTTAGGGTTGTTGCTAGAAGGGATACAGCTTCGGTTGGAAGTTAACAAGAATTATTTATATTATTTAATAAATTGCATAAATAATTCTCATTAACTTCCAGCCAAAGCTGTATCCCTTCTAGCAACAACAGCGCTAAAGGCAAGCCTTTGTAAACACAAACAGTTGATACTGGCTTGGTTTGTGCCTTTTTAATTTGAGAGCAAGTCACATTCTGACCAATATTCTGATGATCAATAAGATCGATCGCAACCAACCTCACAAGTTAAATGTTTCACAGTGGAAAGTTTTTCATCTCCATGACAAAGCAGCAACTCTACGATTAACTAAAGCCTTGTTTTCTTTGTTTTTGTGTATGCCTTTGGGTGCCATTTAGCTAATATTTTACATTGTGACATATACATTTGCAGAAATTATATCTCGACATGGATCAATGCACTCTCAAAGTGCAGATCCGAAGCAGTGCTCTCTGGTAGACAGCATAAATCACTTTTGTGAGAGACAATGGCTTTGTCACTTGGCAGATCATATAGATAGTAAAGTTATATACTGTATAAGTCACATCTTGCATCTTAAACAGGGAAAGAAAACAAAAGAACAAAGCATTGCAATGAATCACAATGCATATTTGGCAGGTAAGCTGATAAATGTTGCAAATATACTGTTCTGGCGTAAAAACAATCATTGCATATTGACAGCCATTCAAAAGTATAGTAAGTGTACCTTTTTTTTGGCAAGCAGCATTCATTCATTCATTCATTTATTTATTTTCCTTCGGTTTAGTTCCTTACTTATCAGGGGTCACCACAGCAGAATGAACCACCAACTATTCCAACATGTTTTTTACAGAGGATGGCCTTCCAGCCACAACCCAGTACTGAGAAACACCCACACACTCTTGCATTCACACACAGACACTATAAACTATTTTGTTTACCCAATTCACTTACAGCTATGTCTTTGGACTGTGGGGAAATCCAAAGGAAACCCACACGAACATGGGGAGAACATGCAAACTCCACACAGCAATGCCAACTGGCCCAGTCTGGACTCAAATCAGTGAGCTTCTTGCTGTGAGGTGACAGTGTTAACCACTGAGCCACCATGTCGCCACCACTAATGATTCGTTACAGCAGATGTTTTTCTTTTTTGGAAAGCTCTTAAAAGCATGAAATTGACATAATGTTACCTGTCGAATGCATTCCATGTCAAAGCTCGGGCTATGGAGCACTTGAGACTGTGGACCATTCATTTATTTTTCTTACAATAACCTTTTTTTTTTAGGTGACAATCCGTAAAAAAAAATATTAATAGCACATCTCTATTCAGTTATTTTCAAGATTTGAGGCATTATTCAAGTCCGTAATGGCAGCAAGCACTATTAGAACTCCTATTTGAATGTAAGATTGATGCAATTTTAGACATTAAAATCTACATTCAAAGGTAGTGTTAAAAAATGTATTTTTCTTTTGATATAAATGACTTTCCTTCAGGAAGAATGCATTACGTTCAACAAAACTGACATTAAAGAATGATTATTACAAAAAATATAGAAAAATTAATTATGGTTTTGAATGCGTGGATTTTCAAAGATGAAGTGACGTATAATGTATTTTGTCTTTATGATTATTAATAAAATTTAAATGGTCTAGATTGTATTATGACCCTCATCCCTCTTTACAGTAAAACTGGAATAATATGTGTCGTTGCTTTTTTTGTATGCCAAATGATTTGTTTCCTCATGAGTAGGCCCACACAGAATCTGCGCATGCAGAAATCTGTAGATTTTTAGCCCGTCATTGAGTTTATGTATTTACTTGTGTAAATGTGTGTAAATACATATTTATTCAGTTTTTAAATTAATTTCACTAATATTATTGTGATATATTAATAGTAATATTAAAATGTTCATATGATTTATTTACAATTCATTATGTAAAGTGATATTTTCTGTCTTTCAGTAGATATATTATATGAATAACTTGCTTTGTTTACCAAATAAGTTGATCTAAATAGATTTGCATTGTAAACATTAAATAAAAGTAAAAATGTAAAAAAAAAAAATTAATATATTAAGTTTTTAGTTATGCTACTTCTACTTCTAATCCACAGAATTTTCAGAAATTCTCAGTAGAAAAAGCAAAAATGTCTGCAGATTCTGTCTGGCCTTACTCGTGATCAACTAAGCCATGTCAGAGGTCATAGAGACCTCTTAAGTGGACCTGGACACTTAAAGGATTGGACACAACCGTTTCTGGAGTCATTTGCCTTTTTATGTGTTAATTCTATTAGGTAAATTCCTTTGTATGCAAGATATATTTTCTGTGTTTTAGCAAGCTGCCAATTTGGATGTGGATGGTCCAAGTTTTGATAAGACAGCGGAGAGTACAAGAAACAGCCTTGAGTATGAAACAGATTGTACTTTGTGTGTGTGTTCTATTTGTTTGTGGATCATTATTACAGGTCTGGGGTCTAGTGGCTGAGATATTGAGATATCATTCAGAATTGTACACACACACACACACACACACAAACACACACACACACACACACACACACACACACACACACACACACACACACACACACACACACACACACACACACACACACACACACGGAAATGTGTTCAGGTCAAAACACCTATATGTATGACGCAGTTAATGTTGTCATGTGAGAGTATAATTGTTGTTGATTTGAGATTGTATACAGAGCGGCCTACGAACATGTTGCGAGTGTTGAAGCTGCTGATGAAACTGCAAACTATCTTCAATAAACTTCATTTAATTGAATCCCTGACTCCGGCTCTTCTTCATCTGACAGATTTTTTTTAGGTTAAAACTGTTGGTTCCCTGACAGTTTCCGTTTAAACATTAAGCAGTACAACTACATTTAACATAGATGATGTACAAAATATTTATTTAGTATTAAATCGTGAAACTGATTTATTTAGACAACATGGCAGTGAAGTTTCAAATTTGACATCGAAATTCATTTTAAAAATGGGTTAATATTAATAGAGAATACTATTTTTATTTTAATATTACCATTTTTAATTGAATAAACGCAGCCTTGTTTGGTAAAAAATTTAAACTGCACACCCCATACAGGGCTTTTGAACGGTGCACACATTTAATTTCATCTGACATTGACATTTCTATCATAATCTCCATGAGCCCCCAGGGCTTTGTGATCCTACAGCTGGGAAATCCTGAATTACATGATGGAAAATCAAATTAACTTCATAACAAACCATGTGCCAAACTCTGATCGATAGCAGACAGCAGACAGCAAGCTTCAGATTCCTCATGAGGACACAGAAACTTACCATTCGGACTTTCCTCATCGATGGTGACGATAGTGGCAGGCGGACCTGATCGTGACAATTTGCACTCTGTCAGAAACAGAACGAGAATGAAAAACAGTCAGACTCAAATCTGCACACAACACATTACTGTTAGTTTTTTAATCATTTATTTTTTATACACTCAAAGAAATGTTTGTTGTTTGTTCAAACTACTTATATACTTATATGTTAAAACGTAGGGGTTTGAGTTTTTTTTTTTGGGACCACTTAATTGTTTAATGTTTCATCCACTTAAATTTCTAAAAACTAATAAGTTAACTTAATTCCTTCGTGTTGTTGCAACACAAATTGATTGTTTGGAACCACACAATTCACAATTAAATTGAACACAATTGAACACAATTGATGTGTGTTGGGACAACATGAAGGTATGAAGTTAACTATTTTTTTTACAAATGTAAATGGATTGAACAAAACAATTAAGTTGTCAAAAAAAACTCTCAAACATTGTGTTGTTTCAGCTTGTTTTTAATAAGTAGTTTGAACAAACAGGGAACATATTTTTTAAGACAAGTGTCAAACACACACATATAGCAAATGTGTTTAATCTGATGTGATAACTTGATAAATTATATGAAGAAAAATCTGTTATCTACTATAACAATTCTGGGTTCCACACAATCGATTTGTGTTGGGACAACATGAAAGAATTAAGTTAGTTCGTTTTTACAAATTTAAGTAGATTGAACATAAAAAATGAAGTTTTCCCTTCCATTCTTCTTTTTTCTTGTCAACATAAAAGGCAGTGTGGTGTAGTGCGGTGCGCCTGGCATTTTTGGAACGGAAAAGCGCATTCGCTGTGATTAGCCCCTGATGTGCAACAAATATTTGTTAACTTGCGGGATGGTAACACGTGCAACCACATGTGCCTACAGATGTATTTTATCAAAGAAGCAAAATGAAAGAAGAATATTTCTAGTCACAGTTTGACAGATGAGTCGACACAAACCAGCGCTGATGCTGATTGAGAGTGAGACGGAGAAAATAAGTCATTATGACTTTATCTTTAAACTAATGACTTCTATTATAATGTTAAAAGGGGTTTTGTGACATAATAACAACGAAGCATTAATCAAATGCAAATTTCCGGTGGAGCGATCGATTTAATAGCCTGATATTTTTATATGACAAACGAAAAAAACATGATTGGAAAAATCAGCAAATGCCGGTTCTTAAAAAAAGATTCAGTCAGTGTTTTCATTTTGTAATCTAAATAGGTAATTTAGGTGAAAAATATCTAGGGCAGGCCTGTTTATTTTATTATTATTAATTAGTTTATTCCTTTTTTCTATGCTGTAACACTGCAGGTGTGTGAAGATGTTCTGTTATGTTCTGTATGCTGCTGTTCGCATGCTAAAATAAATCAGAATTTTAAATTATTTAATGTCACCTCAATTTTTTTTTTTATTGAATAATATTTTAATATTTATCTGTTAATGGTTAACGGTTACCGGTTAATATTCGTTTAACGAGCTGCGGTTGTCGGTTGGTAAAATAAACAGAAATGAGGATGTCTAATTAAAATAACTTAATTGTTTTCACAAATTTATGTTGATTGAACATAAAAAAACTAAGTCCCACTCTCCCCCAAAAAAACTCAAAAAATGTGATGTTTCAGCTTATTTTCATTAAGTAGTTTAAACAAACAGCAAACATATTTTTTTCGAGTGTAAACGTATATTTTTGAGTGTAAGTGTCAAACACACAAATATGGCAAATGTATCTAATCTGATGTGATAATTTTATAAATTACATGAATACAAATTAACTAAACATTCTTTTTTTTTTTACATCTACACCAGGGGTCTCAAACTCGAATTGGCGGGGGCCATATCAGTGACTGACAATTCATAGGAGAGCAGCATTAACATTCAAGCACACAAAAAAGTGGAAACCTGATGTAACTGATGCACTCAGACATTCTTCCCCATATGCAGTCAAAGCTCCACCTTTGTGTTTTTTTGTTGTATATATATATTGAAGGGGTAGTTTAAATTGCTATGAAAATACTACAATTTATTAACAGGCATAATAATAATTATTATTATTAATATTATGTCCCAATCAACTGTTGCTTAACCAAAAGTTTAACAGAAAGCGCAAGAACAGCAGAAAGCAGATTGGGTAACTTTGGTGACTTTACTGGCAATTGTTCATCTCAATATTTTTTTTTTGTAAAACTACAACAAAGCAGTTAAATTTTAATAATGCAAATTTTTACACAAATCTTAATATGCATATGAGGAAAATCTATTAAATGAGACTATTGGAATTGAATATTAGCAAAATGATCATAAACCACCATTATAAGTTATAGGCCATGGAAATGTGTTTGTACAACACAATAAAGGTGGTATAAAACTAATTATATTGAAATGACCCTTGATTTTAAGAAATAGAGCTTTAGTAAAAAAAAGAACACTTACGGAAATATATATTCAACGTTTAAATCAGCCCAAGAAATAATCTGCATGTGCTTTACTCTCGACCACACGCTGAAAGAAACCGAAAGTAACCTGAATATATAGTACAGTATTTAAAATATCTAGTAGGTAAGGGGGCCAAAACTACAAGTGGCTGTGCGAATGCACAACAATGATAGTGATACAAAGATATATGTTTTGGGGGCCTGAATGTCGTTATATTTTTGACATCATCAGTTGCAGGCCAGAGGGAGAAGGGGGGTGGGGGACGCAAAAGGCCCGCGGACCCCTGACTTACACTGTAAAAACATGAAGGAATTGAGTTAAATTACTTTTATTTTTTTTTTATTTTTTTTTTTACAAATTTAAGTGGATTGAACAAAAAAAAATAAGTTGTCCCCCCCCCAAAAAAAAACTAAAAAATTGTGGAGCTCATTTTTAAAAAGCAGTTTGAACAAACAGCAAACATATATATGTCAAACACACACACACACACACACACACACACACACACACACACACACACA